>JAQHUG010000319.1:667444-704964 GCA_028555095.1 Dicrostonyx torquatus
CTGGGACCTTCTGATGTTTCCACTGGGACCTCCAGATGTTTCCACTGGGGCCTCAAGATGTATCTGCTGGGACCTCCAGATGTTTCTGCCCTCCAGATATTTCTGCTGGGACCCTCCAGATATTTCTGATGGGACTAGATCAGGGCCCCCTGATGCTCCGGGATCACAGAAGTAAAAGCGCAGGCTTGGTAGAGGTAGCACCTTGGCACAGATAACCCCTGCTTCCCTGAACTCACTCCCTGATCCCCAGAGCCTTAGCCCTGGAGCCTGCTGCTTTGTGAGGTCCTAGGACCCCGCAGCTGGAAGGGGGAGCTGGGCTGGGCTGGGAAAATATCCAGTACCAGGGCAGGGCCCTGCGCCCGAATGACCAGAGAGTTTAGAGGAATAGAGTGTCCCTGCACCCCAATGACCAGAGAGCTTATAGGAATAGAGTGTCCCTGCACCCCTTTCCGGTCTGGTGAGCCCTGGGTGGGGATTGACTTACCCCTCCAGATGTTTCTGTGGGGACTAGATCAGGGCCCCCTGAGGATCACAGAGGCAAAGAGCAGGCTTGGTGGAGCTAACACCTTGGCACAGATAACCCCTGCTTCCCTGAACTCACTCCCAGATCCCCAGACCCTTAGCGCTCTGGGGTGGCAATTCTATGTTTCTAAATTTTGTTTGGATGATTATAATCAAGATACCTTAAATCTCCCATCTGTCAGTCATTAATTTTCTGGTTAATGTCAAAAGTATCTTCATTTACTGTTTTCTATTCTCATAGTAGGAATTAACTCTGTTTTATTGAACTAAGACAAAATATTGGGTTGAAGTGGTTGAACTTTAGAAATACAAGTCTTTGCTCAGTTCTTTATCAAGCATAACTGCTAGTTATCATCATCATAATTATCATTGATGTTTCTCAAAAGACTTATTTACTGTTTTGCTCCTTCTACAGACACTTTAGCATGTTAACATTACACATTAATCCCAGTATTTCCGTGTGCTTGAACAGATCATTTGTACTTCAAATTTTCATCATCTTTATTTAGAATTTCTTCTTTACTCCCTCAGAACAATCAATGGTCATTGAAGAAGAGTAGGAAGGGTCACATTAAGATGTGATCTTATTCAGTCAGTCACACCCTAGGAGTAGAAACATTGAATACACATGTTTTATTGCTGAATGCAACTTTCAACTTTCCCCAAAATGTTTTAAAACACACTTAAACAAAATTGGATTGTATGTAGCAACGCAGACTCTTCTGTGCCTTCACTGCATATATTGTTATGGATAAATCCGTATAAAAGAAACAGAGGAAATTTCTTTCTAAGACACTTTAAGTTCATGATAAACAAAGAAGATTTTTTTTTGGCTATTAGAAGGAAACTGAAATGGAAAATGATGTCGTGCAGCATTGAGTTTCTTCCTATTTCCAAACTGTGTGCCAATGTAAGTGCAGTCTTTTCACATTTTCATCCAAGAAGAATATTGCCTCTTTGATAAAAAGGAAAACACCACATCAAAATAAGAAAAAATCAGTAAATGTTTTAATTTAAATGTAATGCTGTTATAATTATGGTATATTTCTCAGTGGGTTTTTCCATAGTTATGTAAGAAATATATGAAAAGAAAGAAACTTTCTTGTATTTAAAATATTTCTTTAAAGATTAAATTTTTTCTGGGATGTACAGATCACCAAAAATAAATGGACAAATCTTTAAACAAAACATTAAGTGTGTGTGTCCCTTAAACACATAACAGTTGTATGATGTACTTATTTAGATTCCTCTTAGATACATACACTTTTCCCAATCTAAAGAAAATCAGAGAAGGCATAAATTCTGCAAGAAATATGAAGGTAGAAAATGGCTCCTCTGTTTTTAAACACCAAAGCTCGCTGTTTTGCTTCTTATGTATTCCAAAGAAGGACTAATTCTGACTCATTTTCTGCCAGTGATTATAGATACTAAATGGCCACAATTATGTTGCTGCATATGAATGTGGTGTTTGATGAATGTAACTACAACAATCACAAAGCAGTAGAATAAAGAAGAAAAATGTAGTAAACTGTCATTTTTAAAATTGCTACAGTGAAGCAAAATTATAACACATACTCTCAAAGACATAAATTGGCTGCTAGATAAGATCTGTGGGAAAAATTTTTATTATAAATGAAAATAATAATATTTCCTTTCTATTTCACAGACCAGTGATTGTGTTTATAGCACAGAATGTGTATGACATAAAGACAGAGATCAGATTTTTCAAATATATATATATTTGAAAATATATATAGGTAATATATATATATAAGTAATTAATAAAATATTCTGAATAAAATATTCTAAATGAGATAAACTGGATAGTGAACATTCATATATCCATTTAGAATATGAACTTCAATCTTCATCTTTGGCTCAAGAAAAGAATCTGGAAAACATATTATCTGTTATTTTTAAATAATTGTCTCCTAGGTTTGATTCCTCTTACAAAGTGGCTGCCTCTTAAATAGTCTTTTCTTCCATTAGTTACAGAATTCTTTCTCTGATGGGCTGAGAAGCACAGAAGGGCAGAAGCTGTCTCTGTTGCTCAGATTTGCACATGAGGCCGTTGTCTCGATCAGTTATCCTGCCATCTGTACTCTACTGAGGGACACAAACACAAGTGTGCCAGCAGCTTCAGGGCTACCACCTGCTTCACTAGGAAGGAAGATCACAAATTCAACCTATGCATTCATCCCAGATAGAAAAAGGAAGAAAGAGGCACACATATAGGATTCTAAGATTGGATTATTGAGAAAAAAGGGAAGGAATAAGCACATGCAACAAAATTAAATAAATCAGTAATGAAATAAATGAGCAAATCAAAGAATGTTTATCATTTGTTAACTATTTGAATTTGTGGGTCATTTTTGCATGTTTTCCATATCCTTTACGTGAGATGAATTAGATTTTGAGTGCTTACACATTAATATTAAGGTAGAAAATTTTGTATAACACAATAATTGGGAGAGGTGAAATTTCTGCTGAACAGCAGAGAAATATTTACATCTGTGTTCTAAAGATTATATGTATACATCTCTATGTTCTCATATGTCTACACATGTTCTTACATCTGTGTTATAAAGATTGTGTGTTGTGTGTTCTTTGTGTTCTCATCATGTGTAAACTCGCACAAAATCTTAAATTCTTCTTAAAATCACTGACCAGAGGTTAAAAAAAAAAACATAGACAAAATGCCTCCACACTGTCACTGGAATGTTGCAGTAGAAACATTAGGAGATCAGGAGATCAAAACATCTTCAGTTACCCAGAATTCTTGAAGGGCAGTCTGACTGCCATAAGTACTCTCTCAGAAGAGGAGGAACTAAGAAAATGAAAAGGACTGGAACATATGATACAGAGGAAGAGAAGGGAGGATGTAAGAGAAGGGAAGAGACAAGTAAACCGAGGGTGAGTCAGGTAGAGGAGAAATGAAACAGTATGGACTTGCTTTTTAGCCAGAAAGGGTGCCAACTGCATGAGCGCCATACAATACCAAAGTTTTCTCAGAAGTTCAGAGTACATTTTCGTTGACTAGATACTCAACCAAGTCCTCTCACATTGGGACATTTCTATCTCTGTCCAAGTCAGTAGGGATTTAAGATACGCTATTTTGAACAGAATATCAACTATCTTCTCATACATTCATTCAACAATTATTCTTTAACTGTGACTCATTGCTCTTACTGAAAAGTTTCTGTACCCTGATAAACTTCTCCACTGATGGAATAATCTGAATCAAACCAAAATAAAGAAAGACCCAGGTTTAATAGATACCAAAGGGCCTGGATGGCATTCCAGCCCCCCCAGAGATGAGACCAGAAAACCACGTGTTCTCTAGGGTGCTGGTTAAATACCCTGTGGGAGTGGTTTGAGCATCTCTGGGGAGGGGTAATCATTTGGCAGGCTTTATCAGAGGTGGGATCTGGACTGAAGAAACTTCCAGGGGAGGGAACTTGAGATGGAACTTTCATCCAAACATTCCAGACTCGATACATGGATGCCAGGGGTTAGGGTGAAGCCTGAACCGAAACATTCCAGACTTTTTGGACATATGGATGCCAGAGGCTGAGGAGATGCTTCCACCCAAACATATCACAGTATTTGGGTATAGGGGCTCCTGTTCAAGTCAGGCTACTTCCTGCAGGAATGGGGCAACGTGGAGGAGGGGAGAGTTGACAGTTGGTGGGCTCATGCTCAGCTAGAAGTGTGGATGGAGAGGCATTGATTTATTGCCATCATGGAGACCTTAGGCATCTGTTCTTGGAGAGAGCTGAGAAGGGAGGTTGCTAGGAGGAGAAAAAGTTTGTTACTATTATAAGCCCTATAAATAGGCTAGCTTGGTACGAGCAATTATCTGCCAGAAAGAATGGGACAGAGATGTGCCCTGGTACAGAAAAGGCAAAGGTGAGTGAGGGAGGTAAGAGCAGATATGTCCTTTAAAACAGATTTTAGTAGTTGGGTAGTTGCCCATTTGAGCTTGGAGACGTGGGGTTTCAATGGTGAAGTCCCAGGATCTTCTGCCTAGATGTTCTATTCATTCTTGGAAGAGATATATTGATATCTCCAACAATTGTTATAGAAATGCCATTTCTTTCTTCATTTCTGTCAATGTTTACTTCATGTTTTGGGGAGTAATCGTGTTTGATATGTATTTTTTAATTGATATACCTTTGTAAAGAATTAAAGTTGATCAATATATAACATTCAAAATGTCTCTTGCAATCTTTTAAATATAAAGTATATTTGTCTAATCATCATATACTTATGGTAGTTCTAATTTTCCTATTTGTATACACAATTTAGTTTTCTAATTTTTCACTTTTTATTTATCTTTACTTTCATAATAATGAGATTTCTATGAGCAGAAAAGAGTAGATCATGTATTTTTATATCCTGCTGCTTACTGTCTTTGGATTTGACAGTTTCATTTAAAGCTTCCACCACCTCTCTCATTTCTTGTCATGAGACTGATTGTGTACACTTGTATAATTTCTGTCTCAACTTTCCTGTTGATTTACAAAGGAACACTGCCAAGCCCAGGACTTTAGCAGGTATTGAGAAAAGAAGACTGACTATTCTAATATTTGTTTCTGTGTGTTTTTTCAAATAAAAGATATCATTATTTTACATGTCTACAAGCATGTGTGTGTAGCCAGAGGAAGCCAGAAGAAGGCATTGGATGCCCTGGAACTGAAGTTACAAGCAGTTGTGGACTGCCATGTAGATGATGAGCATCAAGCCTGAATCCTCTAGAAAAGTAGCCAGTGCTTTTAGCTGCAGAGATATTTCTCCATCTCCCTGTTTACTGTATAACTTGTTGGAGTTTTTCTTCCTGTCCCTTACATTTTGGGTGAAGTGTCTTGTTTTGTGTTTAATTAATGAGTATATAAGTTTGTGTGTGTGTTTGTATGTTTGCGTGCATATTTCTGAAATATTTATTTTCAAATTTCATCAGGATTCTATGTCAAACCCTAAACTGATAGCAACTTACCTTCAATAAGGCATAACATTCATGCCCCACTGTGAATATTGTGTTGTTGCTTAGAAAAATTGTATGTTTATCGGTTACAACTGAGTCATTTAGAGTTTATAAATAGTCCAATTCTCAAGTTTTGTTATCAGGCAAGCACGTTTCAGTAAATTTTAAATAGTAAAGGTCAAATCTAAATGATTTTCAGATTAGGGTAATGTTTGAATAAGATGGATTCTCATGAGTTATGTAAATATAAAATATACTTTTTCTTATCTGCTTTCTTCTGATATTTTTGCAATTTTAATGTTATTTCACTACTTCTAACATAATATAACCCATTTCATTTGGTGAGGGCATATTTGTTTTTGTTTAGTTTAAGACGAGTTCATTAGTAATATTTACAATCACTACATATGTGCTGGTTAGTTTTAAGTCAACTTGACACAAGGTATTTTCATCTGAGAAGAGGGAACTCAATGGAGAAAATGCCTTCATAACATCTGACTGCAGCACATTTTTTTTAAATTAATGATTGATGGGAGAAGAACCAGCTTATTGTGTCTGGTGCAGCCCTGAAGAAGTGATTCTGAATTCTAAAGGAAAGTAGGATGAGCAAATGTTGTTGAGTAAAACAGTAAGAATCATTTTTCCATGGCCTCTGCATCAGCTCCTGCCTCCGAAACTACTACCTGGAGCTTAAGCTGAATAAATGTTTTCCTCTTCAAGTTACTTTGGCCATGAGGTTTCCTGAGAGTAATAGTAACCCTAAATACTATACCATAATTCAGGGAATATGTATGGACAACCAAATTGTGGTTCTAGCAGTTAATTCCTTAGGCTTTGTTTCAGGAAGCAAATGAAACATCTATTAAAAATTATAAGACATTTATACCTTTAGTTACCTGTAAACATAAACATATACCAGCATATCTACCTAAATGAAGTTAATCAGATAAAACTTTAGCATATTTTACAAAACAAAGCTGCCTCAATTTTGTATATACAAAAGTAGCCTTAAAAATAGACAGCAAAAGTGTCAGGTCCATTGCAAAGATCACAGGAATTGGAGTATGTGGTGGTTTAAATGAAAATGGCTTCTATAGACTCATCAGGAGTGGTCTTATTGGAGGAGTGAACTTGTTGGAGAAGCTGTGGCCTTATTGGAGGATGTGTGTCATTGAGGGATGGGTTTGGTGTTTCAGAAACGCCTTAGGTTCAGTGTCACTCTTTTTTCATGATGTAGAACTCTTAATAAGCTCTCCAGCACTATGTTGCTCTGCACTCTGCTGGGTTCTCTGCCATAACTAAACCTCTGAAAATATAAGTCAACCCCAACTAAATGTTTTCCGTGCTCATAATTTCTTTTCAGAGCAATGGAAATTCTAATCAAGACAGAGTGTATTATGCTTATGTTAAGTAATTCAATCTTCTATTTGTTAACATGATCATTAATGTATTTATAAAGTATTTTAGTGTATTAATATTATTGTTAATTTTATTAATGTGTGTTATAAAGAGAATTTTTTCTGTTATAAACCAAGAGTTTTTCTCTGATAGGAAATTATTTGTGTTTCTATGAAGATTGGTGTTCAAACTTTTCTAGAAGCAAAACAAAAAAAAACTGTCAGCACTTAAAATGAATCTTAGCAAAACAATGAAATATGAACACTCAGGTAGAATTGCTAGAACCCCATCTCCTGCCTACTCACGGCTTGTCATTCTAATGACTGACTTTCTAAACTCTCTCCTCCTTTTTCCTAACAGGGCAGATTACAGAACAAGCCACCAAACTCTCAGGAGTAATAATTATTTGGAAACTGTACAAAGAGTAGGCAACATGTACATCAACAAAGAATGAATAAAGAAAATGTGGCACATTTACACAATGAAGTGTTACTTAACTGTTAAAAAATTGTATCATCAAGTTTGCAAGCAAATGGAAGGAACTAGAAAAGATCCTCCTGAGAGGCCCAGAAAGACATAGTATGTACACACTTAGATTGCTTGATTTTCCTGCGGTACATGATCTGTAAGGGAAAAAGTGAAGACACAAGAGAAGGAAAACACCCAAAATACATAGAAGGAAAGTTGGAAGGAAGACATAAAGTGAGATAGAAAGGATACATATGGATATTTGTAAGAAAATAGATAAAGAAGAAAGAGGATGATAGATTCTAAAGGCTTGTATGTGTGTGTTTTCACTTTTTTCACTGGGTACAGAGAACTAAGTTTTGCTTCCTAAAACAGATAAATTAAATTGAGTGATTAGTACAATGATACCATGGATCCTCCTCAATCCCTAAGCTGTTGTCACAGAATCAACACTGTCTTGTATAAGACAAGATATATATATATATATATATATATATATATATATATATATATCTTAAGATATATATCCTAACTGTCTTGAATGTATCAGAAGTGATATATCTTTATGTGCCCTCAACTATTTGAAATTAATTAAATGCATACAAAACAATTATAATTAAGGAAAAACTTCCATTACAATATCCTAAATATAATCTCAGTAGTAAAGAAAATTACACATTTATAGAAAGTTATACTCTTTAATTGATGAATTTGTCTTCGAGACACTAATTCTATAATTGCAACTGAAGTATCTATTTAATTTTTGAAAATAAGTGATTGATAAGTCATATGAAAGCTTTGAATTAGCCATTGTATTGTAAATTAATCAAAACAGACGAGGCACTGTGAAAACACAAAATTCCTGAGGTTCTTCACTGTTAACAGTGACACTGAATTCATTAAACTCAGCCAGAATGTCTGTCAGCTTTTGATGTGGGAGTGTTCTCCTGTATTTTATATTACTCTTATTGGTTGAATAAAGAGCTGCCTGGCTTATAAGATAGGTCAGCCCTTGGGTGGGTGGAGTAGACAGAACGGAAGTTCTGAGGAGAAGAAGGAAAGTGAGCCAGTCACCATGAGGCCCACGTAGCAGAAGGAAGTTCCGTCCAGTAAGTTACCCACCTCGTGGTGACATACAGACTTTTATAATGGGTTAGTTTATGAGGTGAGGGCTAGCCGGAAAAAGGCTAGAGGTAAAGGGCAAGGCAGTATTTAAATGAATCCAGTTTGTCATGTGGTTATTTTGGGTACAGGCGACCAGCGGCGGCTGGGGAATACAACCCGCACACCTCTCCCCTATTTACAACAAGCTTTGGACTGTACAATTAATGAGACATTGGTACCAGTATTCTCACAAAAGTGCTGTCTATTTGGAAACCACTTTTTAGTAACACAATCATAAGCCATCATTTTTTGTTATACTCTGAAAAAAATTTAACTAAAGTGCATTGCTGCTAAATAAAATAAGCAATAAACAGCTAAATTAGTTTTTGAAACATAAAACAAAAAACTGTGATTAAAATTAAGTTACTGGAAATAATTTTTAAAAATCTATATTTAGAAGGTTAGTAAATTATTAAAACATCTTAAAGGCTTAAGTTACATATTGTGATTGTACTGTTGGCATTATAAACTATACATATACCTTGTGTGTCTATGTAAAATATCATAATGCAATATGTAATATTTAGGGAAACTATTAATAGTATTAATACTTAGGGAAAATGTTAAACCACCAATGCTAAATTGAAGGTCATTATATCAAGTTATTTATTAAGTTGAGATACTTAGGAAATTGTTGACTGAGGTTTCTATCCCACCTGGTCCTGCAGTCATTCAGGCCCAGGGAAACACACGGAAGTCTACATTAATTATAAAACTGATTGGCCCATTAGCTCAGGCTTCTTATTAACTCTTATAACTTATATTAAACAATTATTCTTGTCTTTGTTAGTCACATGGTTTGATACCTTTTTCCATGAGGCAGTCATATCTTACATCCTCTGTATCTGGGTCACGACTACAGACTGAAACTTCCCTCTTCCCAGAATTCTTGTTGCCTCACCTTTACTTCTTGCCTGGCTGCTGTCCAATCAGCCAATAGCTGATTTTTTTATAATTTATTAAACTATTTTATTTAATATAATAATTACTTTATTAAAAATAATATAAGTGATAGGATAAAAGACCATTGTCCCAGGTAATAGTAAAATACTTAAGAATAAAACAATTCAATCAATTGTGTCTGTATCATGTGCTCCCTGGAATTTCAGTTATTAATTTTGATGTCTGATATTTTGTAGATAATTATATTGGTATTACCAGTGATAGTAAATTTGTAAAAGTATAGTTTCATTCAGAAAAATATAATTTTGGTTTAAACAAATAAATAATCTATTTTGGTTCAGATGCAAATACATTGACTAGATGATTATTTTAAATATATGTATCTCACACACACATAATCCTACAAATTAATAGGCAACCAAAATATCTCTAAAAATATTTCACATTCTTCTGTACATGTATTTGAGTTTGGATCTTATTCATAACCTTTTATCCTCTTCTCTCATTTTCCATTCTTCAATTGACTCCTTCCCAGTTTTCCTACTGCTGTGGCATCTTATTCTTTAAAGACAAATATTCTTCATATCACACAAGGTTTTAATTAAAGACCCTTCTGTTGTAATAAACAGGACAGAATTCCTAGGGCCCTTATTTGGTAAAGTATGTAATAGACAACTGGCCTTTTCTATTTCTTCAGCAAAGATTCACTTTGAAGGACGTATTTAGAAAAAAATTATCAGTATTGTATATAGTTATCCTCAAATTTTATTTACAAATATTATATTTGGATTTATAAATGGCATTTACTTTAAGAAGCACAGACACTTTTTGAAAAGCCTATAAAATTACAAACATGTAACTGATGGGAAGAAGCAGTCTTCGGCATGGCAGATGGTACTCCTACTTCTTATTTTGAAAACATCAGAATGGGCACATTTTTAATACAGACAATATTATATTCACTAATTATCACAAAATTCTCATCCCAAATCCGCCTTTACAACTGTGGGAGTTTTCTGTAGTCTCAGGTTTTTCCTCTGGTATGGAAGTACATTTTCTTTTAAATCATGACTAGATGTGCATTTATGCTTTATTCAGTTAATATAAGGATAATCTCCAAGGCAAGTGAAGACACCACCAATATCATTGTAAGTCTTGCTTTCATGGCTCATCTCTAGATGTTGCATTTAGTTCATGGAGAGAAATTAAGATATTTAGCAATAAAATCAAATAAAATCCTTAAAATTAAGCAGGAAATTTTAATTATGCCTGCAAAGTTTTTCTATGTGGTATTATGTGTTTTTTATTTAACTAAAATTTGATTATAATATTTGAAATTTTTTGAAACCTGATTGGAAGTATTTGTATTTATGATGTTTGTTCATTATGTTAGTGACTATGTGTGGTTTGAGACATATGAGTACAGGTACCTGCAGAGTCCAGAAGCTGGTGTCCAGTTCTCTAATGCTGAAGCTACAAGTGATTGTGAAACTCCCTGACATGGTTTTTGAGAATGAATTCAGGTGCTGTAAAAGTACAATATGTCCTTACTTGTGGAGCCATCTGTAGCCCACAATATATCTCTTTTGACCAATATCTCTTCACAAATGAGTTATTAAGGTTTATAAATTATTTTTGATGTCTTCTTTATTTATAGTTTTTTAAATTATTTTGAGTGAAATGACTAATTCATAATTTTAAACAGAGTTTAGTTTATCTTAAAGTTTACTATTATGATATATTTTCTGTAAATCTTGGATTAAATTTCATAGTGTTAGAGAAATCACTTTACTTCTGATTAGTGATCTAAATGTAAAGCTGACTCTTGGTTGCTGCATTTTTTATTGTGAGCAAAGCGTTATTTTCACACCAATACTAAGCATGAACTGTGTAAGAAACAAGTGATATTTCAGCTATCTCTATCTACACATGAGAAATATTCATGTTGAAAGACCCTCGCAGTGAGGTCTTCAATGGAGTGCCCACAGACTCAATAACCAGGCCGTCAGATGCAATAAGCAAGAGGTTTTTTTTTTTTTTTTGGTTTTTTTTTTTGTTTGTTTGTTTTCACTGCATATCCACAGCTCTCCCTTTCTTCAGTCCACAAAACGTCTCTGATTGGAGTGCCACATTACTAGAGTTACCAACACGGTCCATAGGTATTTATATGTGAAAGCTGGTGACTGGACCAAGAGAGAAGACATTCCAAGAGGGATCTCACTGAACATTGCAAGACACTGCTTCATTGTTTCCCTCCAACCAGTAGCATTCAGGAACCTTTCCTCAGCCACCACAGTAGTAGTCATTGTATAACCCTTAAATGGGTCGACTGATCTGAATAGGAGATCTATTTTTTTTTCTCCACCATATATTGAAGATGGACACAAAATGATAATGAAAAGGATACTAAGAAAATTGAAAAGGAGAAAGTCTTAATTTAGAAGTGTCAATAGGTTGAAACGTAGTAATAAAGCCATAAGGGTATAAAATCTTGGTCACTTGGTCATGGAGGGAAATTGGAAATTCTAATTACAGATGAGAAAATATTTGAAAACAAAATCTTCTTTAAAAGTTTACTGTCTCATTTACTTATTTCCTAATTTAATGTTTCCATTTATTTAGTTAGGATTGACACAAGGTTTTACTCTGTGAACAAGACTGCCCTCACAAAGATGGAGATTCTTTTGCTTCAGTCTAGAATAGTTATGTGAGTAATTGATATTGTTTACTTGTTTTGAAAGATCTGTCTATAACATTAATTCATTAAAAAATCAAAACAAAAAACTTACACTCTATATTTTCTCATTGTTCCTGAGTTAAACTTTCCAGATTATATTTTAAAAATTAGTTGCAGTTCTGTGAATTGTTTTCACATTCTAGCAAGAAACGAACAGGGTTTTGTAAAGTCCAGGCAATAAGGAAGGTCATTTTCACAAGCTCTTTTAGTTTGTTTTTACTTCCTTGACAAAACAATTAAAAAACAAGCTTGTTTAGTAGAAAAAAAAAGCAAGTATACTCTATTTGTTTATTTATATTACATTGATCATAAAATCTGTGGAGCAACATCTTAGACTTGGAAATATTTTTTTTCAATTTTTGAGATTATAATAAAATTACAAGATTTTTTTTCTTTCAAAATATTCCATGTCTCTCGATCACTTTAAAATTTATGAAAGCAAGTATAAACTATAGATGATTTATGTAAATATGTCCTTTGTTATTGTATTGGCTTTAGTCTCAAAAAAAGTTCTTTATTGTTACTCTATATGTATGTATTTGTTTATACATATACATTCTTAAACATTAATGTGCCATGTATATACTGTTTCTTGCATGTAGTTTTTTTATGTCTGAACAAACCTTTATAATGAAATACTGCTTAATTAAACTACTACCCTTCCTTTGATATCGTGCAAAAAGAATTCTTGAGTAACTGTCACTTCAAGAAGATGTGAAAAATGGCATTCTTATCCATGAGATTTGTAAAAAAAAAAAAAAAGTCTCTCAGAATACAGTAAATTAAAACCAGTGCCTCTATCCTCATTCCACCTTTTAAAACCTTACATCATGTAATATGAGAGGTAGTCACAGGAAATAACTATCATGTGGGCCCCCCAAAACCTTTGATTTGCACAGTAGGCAAGCAGTTTCCAAGCTATGTTTGGCAGACATGCTGGTCTCTCAACAGGGGGAGGCTGTGGCACAGAACCAAAGCATAGCTACACCATCTGCTCCTGTTGGCAAAGCTCATGTCGGCTGCCAATTGCAACAGCCCACTCTGCCCCAAAGGCCTTGTACTTACTTTCCGGTTATTATAATATATTAAAGCTTTCAGTGTCCTTATGAAATTTGGTGTTTTTGTTTAATCTTGGGAAATATAAAGAAAAAAATGGTAGAAACAGTATATTTCATTTTAGAATTTACAGACATTAAATAATTCACTTAAGTAGTTATATTTCTTGCAAAATTCCTTCAATAGTTCTGGATAAAAACTTATATTAAAATTTCTATTTCTGGATGTAATTTAAATATTTATGCTTAAATATTAAGCTCTAGAACATGCTCTCTTTGTTTTACTCCTCCCTTTTCTTACACCTCTGAGCAAATTTAAGTGAATCTTTTATGTTGTTTGAATCTATACCTCAGTTTTGGTTTCTCTTAAATGTCCCTCTCTAGATCTGTCCCAAATTAAAGCAATCTAATGCTCAAAACTATACTTTTTCTTTTATCATGTTATTTTCAACTTAAATATTGTTATACCACTATTCACATTTTTTTCCACTTGAACAGCTTCCAAACCATAATCACTTCTTCTCCTCAATATTCAGGCCCTCTAATATTTTAGTTATTATTGTGAAATATTTATCATATATACACATATATGGAAATAATATGCTGAGATTTCTGGTTATGCATTTATGACTGTACTTGGTATTGGATACCTTATGCTGAAGCAGACCATCTCTTCCAATTTTGATTCTTCCATCCCAATGCATCCACTTATCTGAAATAATCCAACTTTAGTTCTAAAATTAGATTTGATTCACTGTCTTTTTTTCCGTTTTCCAGCCACTCTCACATTTCTCCTAGCTTATTGTAATAATGTATTTTCAGATCTTCAAGCCTTGGATTTGTACTGCCACATTCATTCTGTACACCGCTAAGAATCTGAAAACAGTTACAGATTAGACCTTCCAAAAGTGCTTCTTGGAAAAATCAGTTGTTTTAAAATTGTGTAGCATAGACATGTGAAGGCAGAAAATATAAAGATGAATAAGAGAATGGTGATATTTTTGATAAAGGTGAAATTTTCACTTTTTTACCTAAGACAATTATGCATCTTTTAATGGGAGAATGAAACCTCTAAAATTTGAAATTATAGGAGATGATAAAACATGTAAATACAGATCAATTAAAAGTATAAGCATAAATTAACTCTGATGAAAACATAAATGTAAAAGACATTATTAAGCAAGAAACAAATAAAATTTGTATTTATGGCCTATAGTCCATTAAGTATTGCTTTGAGTTAGACAGGAACAAAAATTTTATTCTCTGGAAAATAATTATGATGGGCAAAAGAAATTATTTATAATAATTTTAGTACACTACTTTATATTCTTAAAAAGGAATATCCTACATTACAGTTAAGAAAGATTATTTTTTAAAAAAAATCCTTTGTCAATCTCTAAAATATAATATAATTTTCATATCATCACATTTAAAATGAGTATCTCTGAATGAGATGAAATCACTAATTGTATTTATTCAGGATTACTTTCATAACATAAAATTCACATATTCTCAAGTTTGTTTTATCAAATGCAGAATACTTACATCTAACCAATATCACCTCCCATATAGATAATTGTAAAATACTTTCATACATAATATATTATACATAATTTGGAAATGGCTGTTACCACCTGTTGTCTAAGTAAAAATGACATTGATAAAACTTTCACTCATGTCCACACCAGCAAAACCTCTTTTATTTGGTGGGGGATTTGAGTACAGAGACAACCTGCTTATTTTACAGTAATATGGAAATAAAAGTGATGTCACACAATGGTTGTGAGTTTATCCAAACATCTGCTAATATGCTGAATGTGAAAAAGACTGAAGACTGCAGAGAATATCAAGGACATAATTACTTTAAGTATTTATTTAGGATGTCATCTTGAACGAACATTTCCCTCAAAAAGAAAAGAAATGTATCTTGACTAAATTTAATATGAGACAAAAAGACAACGAGATTTGTTTGAGTATCTTTTTATACTGTGTGGGGAGACTTCTCTGGTCATATTGAATGTCTTTAGGAAGTATGACACCTGCCCAAAGCAGACTTGTTCACCAATGGAATGTGATGTGGGACAAAGCAATAAATCCACAATACTAATGATATCTGATTCTTCATAAGGTTACCAAAACCGTACACTGGATAAATCACAGTAACCATTGCAAATATTGTACAGAAACTGGATTTTCACAGTTAGAAAGCAAATGGGATCTCTTTCCCTCAACCAGTGTAAATAATCAAGATAAACCAGAGCCCTTGAAGTAAGACATAGATCATTGAAACTACAAGAGGAAAATACAAGGAAACACTTTAAGATACAGTAGCAGGCAGTTCTTTTCTGAAGCAGGATTAGCAATAGTATGCAAATGTTTTCTTCCTGTAGACTGCAGCTAATTTTTCAGTATATTCAATGGCTATTACATATTCTGCCCCTCCTCCATTTTCTTCCCTCCCATCCTGATCTGTATGCTTCTAAGAGGGCACTTGAGTAAACATTTTGTATCAAATTTTGTGTCTTCCATTATATCTTCAAGGGCATATGGATCTAGGACATTTGGTATCAGGAACTATCTTAGTAAACAAAATCTAAAATGGGATTTAGAGAATGAATCACTTCTGGACAGCTGGAGTGTCGGCACTCTCGTTATGGGTAGGTAAGCTATGAATATATTCTCCATACTATGCTAGTGTAATAGTTAAAGTATTTACCAGTGATACTCTGGAATGTAAATATGATAACAAAATATATTCTGGAAAATTCAATGTTCATCTGAACATCAGAACAATGAATATAAACACATATAAAGAAAAACCTTAAAAATGTTGTCTCTGTTTATTCATAGCAAACAATAACTCATCAGATCAGAGTGATTAATCACCAATTAAATACCAGGTGCCAGCCTGGCAGTGGTAGTGCTATGATAGCCATTCATCCCAGCACTCCAGAGGGAGAGGCAGGGGGATCACTATGAGGTTAAGGCCAACTGGGTCTACAAAAGTTAGTTCCAGGACACACTCCAAAGCTATAAATGAACACTGTCTCAAAAAAACAAAACAAAGTAATAATAAAAATTAAAGCAAACAAGGTATAAAGGCCAAATCATGTGTGAAGAAATCAGAAATCAGAATCTTCTGCAACCTGACCATGAACAGAAACACCTTAATTAATGATGAAGAAAGTTTCAGAGATATGTGAGTGTCATGTCTAGAATATTCACAGATTAACTCATAGCCATTGGATGAACTAGTCAGCTGAGAAGTGATTAAGCCTTGATATTTGGGAGAAGCTTAAATTGCACATTTTCCAGAATTCACTGAAGTATAAGAAGCCCCCTTGATAAGAGTGCTCTTCCATCTCCCCAATAGAAAAGGAAGGAATAATGAAGCATATTTAGTGCTTTTCTCACAAGTCAATTACTGTCCTTTACAGAAATTTAAAGAGAAATGACTAAATGCTAGCAAAGTGTCACTATGAATGAACAAGAGAGGATGTAGGTCAACCAAAGGGGTTGCAGGCATTAGCTAAATTTCCAGCAAAAGCAGGAACATGCATCTCTGACTGTAAGATTTCTGAGTCACATGGATAAGAGCATAACTTCATGTATAAAAATACATTCTGATGAGACTGCTGAAGAGCTTGTGCTCTCTTTCAGTGCTGGTGAGAATACAAAATGGTGTCACTCTGTAAACTAGCTAGGATTTCTAAAACATATAAAAATGCACTTAACATATTGTTCATTGCAATGAAAGTGTATTATATTAAACTTTAGGATTGCTACTAAAATTATCCAAATTATTCAAACATGCTTGCATAAAACAAAATTATTTTCTCACAGTTTAACAGGATTATTTTCCTCTATCAATGTAAGGGAAGTCAAGTATAGGTATCTGGTATTTTTCTCGCCTCCTCAGTTAAAATATTTAATTGAAAATTGTCCTGTGCCAAAAGAATATCAATGTTTATATTTATTTCCACCCAGTTTTTATAAACACAGCTGTAGTAGTAAATTATTCACATCTTA
This sequence comes from Dicrostonyx torquatus, assembly GCA_028555095.1. Taxonomy (NCBI): domain Eukaryota; kingdom Metazoa; phylum Chordata; class Mammalia; order Rodentia; family Cricetidae; genus Dicrostonyx; species Dicrostonyx torquatus. Next base: position 684,705 of record JAQHUG010000319.1, read on the forward strand.
ATTTAATTTACAGTTGGAACCAGGACAGAAAAAAAAACAAGGATAGTAGCTGAGAAGAGACCTGCTACTCAGAAGCAATACTCACCCCAACTGTACCTGCAATGACAAACATAGTATCTTTGTTATATTAAAACAAGGATATATTAACACACAGAAAGCCTACAGCATGTGTCAGCCTTTGGTCAGACAAATTTATACCTATCTTTCCCTAGAAAGAACCATCCAAAGCACTTTGCATATATGAGAAACAATCAAGTATCCACAAATTACAATCTTTCCTAGGTGCTAATCATACTCTGCTACTCCAAGCATATTGGATCATCAAATCAAATACAACTCACCACTCTAAGAAATGAGCATGAACTGTAATGCATGCTAGAGATTATACTTGAACTTTGCAAGGGGCACTCCAATGATACTTTGAGGAATTAATTTATCTGGTAAATTCAACGAAAAAGAAACTGTAGGCGGAGGGGCCACTTATCTGTCCCCAGCCGCCCACCTAGCTTAGACTAAAATAATCACACAGAAACTATATTAATTAAAACACTGTCCATTAGCTCTAACTTCTTATTGGCTAACTCTTACATCTTAATTTAACCCATTTCTAGTAATCTGTGTATTGCCACCCAGCTGTGGCTTACCAGGTAAAATTCCCAGTGTCTGTCTCTGCAGCTTCATGTCATCTTTCTGACTTTGCCTTCTGCCTAGCATTCAGTCCAGTTTTCCCTGCCTACCTAAGTTCTGCAATATCAACAGGCCAAGGCAGTTTCTTTATTCATTAATCAATAAAAGTAACACATAGACAGAAGAATCTCCCACACCAAAAAAGAGTGTCTTTGTAGACCTTATAAGTTTGGAAAGCAAGAAATCCCACATCTGTTGTTTGAACATGTGTTCAAAACTTTAAGAATTCCACAAGTGTAAATAAAACCCTGCCTAATTTTGATGAAATTCATGGAAGAAGTCAAGCCAGTAAACTTTCTTCCACAGTCTGCCCTTCGGTTTCTGCCTCCAATTACTTCCCTGAATTCCCTTTGAATGAGGATATAAGCTGAAATAAACCACTGTCTCCCTACTACTATAAAATCAAAAAAAAAAACAATATAGAAGATTCATACCACAATTTTGAGGTATCTATGGTAACAAAAATGCTGTATTGGTTATTCTTAGGTATAAGGAAGTATATGTCAATCACATAAAATAAATGCATTCCACTCTAAAAACTATGGTTTATGGCTTTGTACTTGGTCTGGTAGAATGGATTAAGTAACAAAAGACAGAAAAACATTATGAACTGCAACTTGATGTTCTGAATAATTATTTCTTATGACTAAAAATTTAACCGGAAAGAAAGAATGGCAGCTGCCCCTTGATGTACAGAAGAGGGACTCTAAGTAAGTAGAAACAGAAGTAGACAGTACTGCTGCCTGCACACACATTCCTCTTGTGTCAACTGGTGTAGGAGGGTCCTTCTGTATTTGGGTTGCTTTTATTGGTTAATAAAGAAACTGCCTTGGCCTTTTGATAGAAAGAAATCAGATAGGCAGAGTAGATAGGATGGAATGCTGGCAGGAAGGGAAGTGTGGCAGATGCCATGCTGCTCCTGCCCCAAGATGGACACTGGTTAGACTCAGGCCCATAAGCCATGACCCCATGGTGACATAGAGACTATTAGAAATGGGTAAGTTTAATGAGAGTTAGACAACAATTGGCTAAAACTAATGGCCAGTTAGTGATTTAACTAATACAATTTCTGTGTAGTTATTTCACATGTAAGCTATCCAGGCACTGAGAGCCGGATAGTGGGACACAGCCCGCTCCTCCTCATGCAACAGTTTGGCTGGCCAATGTGGTCTGCTAAATCCACTTAAATACCTGAGAGAGCTTAAAAAGGAGAGAGTTTAACACAGCTTTTTACTGTTTGTGGATGGCATGCCACATAGAGATTTTCTGGCTCGACAATAGCAACAGGAAAAAAGCTGTGCCATTTTAAAATGAGGTTTCCCATGCCCTACTCCCAGTGCAAACTCCAGCTGTGGAGCATTTGTGCACCCAGATGTTTGCCCACTCAGGATAGGGAAGAAAGTAGCTGAGACCATGCCCGTGGCTCAGTTCTTCCTGCCTGAGTAGGCAGCAGGATCAGATCTACTAGAAAGTGGCAGGTTTGAAATACCAGTTTCTGGGCTGTGCTGCCATCGCTATCTCTGTCTGGCTCCTGCAAGAGACAGAGCTTTTGAAAGGGGTTTTATGAGTAAAGTGCTATGGCTTGCTTGCTTGATGGTAATGTAGACTCGCTGTGTGCCTGCAACTGCATGAGGCTCAGGGCCACCAAATGGCTCTGAGGCAGGAGCAGCTCCATCATGCTGAACTGTGCTCATCTAAGGCAGGAACTACTATAATTATCATAATAACAGCACAATTAAGGTTTAGACTAGGCAGGAAACAGGCAGTACCATATTCCTCCAACAAGGCACAACTGAAGTTTTTAAGAAATGCTTAGCATTTTAAGAAATGCTCCTGGATACTAAAGAATTACAGATTCACAATAGGAGAGATTCAGACATAAAAAAAATCTATAAATGGGTCACAGTGTTGGATGGGTGTTTGTAGGCTTGGGAGAGAGAAGAAAAAGAATACAGTGAATAAATTTAAAGTCTTAAAAAAGGGTAAAGTCCTAAAAGAGACAGAGTAGAGATAGTTATAGATTAAAATAAATAAAGAAAAATAAGCCATGTAAAAATGGAAAATTCACAGAATGTCTGGATTATGTATTTTATTGTGTTTTCTTTAAAATTTTTTGGCTGTACAGGAGCTAAATAAAGAGAGACATTTCATCGTGTTGTCTGCTAAAGGTATTACGACTTCAGAATTTGGGTCTAAGGATATGATGCTTTTGAAAAAAGGTTCTTCATTTGTTTTTACAGAGGTTGAGATCCTATGGATTTCTTGTAGACCAATCTGGTATAATAGACCATGCCCTCCTGAAAGGATGCTGTAAACACCCTCAAAAAATTACTTCACCCAACTGGTAACTAATATGAACCTAGCATACAGGATACACCATGAAAGACCTAATTAACAGCAAACCCATACAGCAGGAAGCAGTTTGGAGAGAAATAAATGTGCCCATATTCCCAAATATTGCTTATAAATGCTCTTTCACATTTAAAGTGGGAGATGATATAGATATAATTAATTCACATTGGTATGGATCTTGGTTTTTTATATATATTTAAGGTCAATTTTGTTATATGTATATGTATTTTTGCTCTTGATTAAGGTATTGTGATTGTCTAGTTCACTAAAAATGTATAATTAGGAAATATATGTTGTTAATGGATTATCTATAATTATATCTATAATTATAATTATCTATAATAGTCAAGTTTGTAGTCATGTTAATTTCTAGATATGCATAGATATATTTCAGATAGGCATTCTTCATATCTTTCAAAGACACAGAACATGGCATTGAATGTTTTAATAACTTAGGACTTTTCATGACAATGAGACATGTCTGCTCCTGGCAGCACCAAGCTACTTCCTGAGGAAGATGGGCATCAAAGAGGCTCTTTATGGAGTTTGCTAGCCATTTGGGCAAGAAACTGCTCTTGCCTCACTGCTTAAATGGACACAAAGAACCTGCAGTAAGAGGACTGCTGAACTTGCCTAAAGATGAGATGATCCTTCAGGGTTCCTGCTTCATGAAAGAGTCTGTGAGACATTCTGCAGGACACAGAAGACAGTGACTGAACTGTCTTTGAATTTTCCTGCTTCTTGGAAATGTCTTCTATACTATGGACCTGTAGGCTGAAGATGGATGCCCCAATGGTACAAAAAACTTTGGGTGACTGTCCAGGCAGCGAGATGTCTCTGTCATTTCTAGAGTTTTGTAAGTTGCTTACTTCTTGTTTACTTAGGTAATATTATATCCTTCTGGAGTCTTTGATGGAATTGAAGAATAGATGGATAGAGTTTTCCTTAGTTATGATAAAAGATAAAATAGATATAAATATTGTAACTGTAATTCTTGCTTGATAACTGTTTTGTTATATGTAACTTTACTATGTTAAAATGAAAGCCTTTCTTTTTTGTTTAAACAGAAAAAGAAATGGTGTAGGAGGGTCCTTCTATATTTGGGTTACTTTCATTGGTTAATAAAGAAACTGCCTTGGCCTTTTGATAGGGCAGAAATCAGATAAGTGGAGTAGACAGGATGGAATGCTGGGAAGACGGAAAGAGTGGCAGATGCCATGCTGTTCCTGCCCAAGCTGGACACTGGTTAGACTCAGGCCAATAAGCCCTGACCCTATGGTGACATACAGACTATTAGAAATGGGTCAGTTTAATATGTGAGAGTTACCCAACAAGAGGCTAGAATAATGGCCAGGCAGTGATTTAATTGATACAATTAATACAATTTTCATGTGGTTATTTTGATTGTAAGCTATCCAGGCACTGGGAGCTGGACAGTGGGACACAGCCCACTCCTCCTCATGCAACAGCCAACCACATAAGTCATTGCTATAATCATAATTGGATTTCTTCTGTACCAGCTATCAGAGATGAAAAATGTAATTTTTCTCTATTTCTCTATCTATCTATCTGTCTATCTATCTATCTATATTAGTGTTTACAAGGAGGAAATATATTATTAATGAACTGCAACTGAGAGTAAACCTAGGCAGAATCCCTAAGGGCCCTATTTATGTAAGTCAGAAGTGAAGGGCAACACAGGTTCTTGTCACACGAATGTAAGGTGTGTGATTCACATGAAAGTGAAGGTTAGGATTTCACCATATTCTCTAGAACTGTAGTTAGAGGTAGTTGTGAGTTGCCTAACATGAGAGTTGGAAATGGAAATCTTGTCTTCTGGAAAAGCATCCAGCAAGCACTCAACTCCTAATTTTAAATCCTGTCATTATCCTCTATACTTTAAATATGCACCAGGCTGCCATCATTTTACATATATTTTTAAAAGACTTTGTAAAATATAATCATTCAGGTCTGTTGGATCTGGAATCTCTCCAGACATTTCCCTATACTAAGTACTATGACTCCAATGAAGTGTTAATCTTGTGCGATGATTCAATCTCCAATCTTATAGGCATTGGGTAACCTCTAAGCAAATATCTTTGAAAGAAAACCTCTTTGTAGCTTTGGATATTTTTATTTCAACAATAGTTATATTTTACACTCTTTTTATGTTTCAGAGCCTTGACTACCAAACTCACGAAGCCCTCAGGGCTCAGAATAGGTTATCTATGGCAAGCAAGTTCTTGAAGATAAAATATTAACTCAAGCACATTACTTCTGCGTGTTCTTTATTTTTCTAGTGCAGAGAAAGTGTGAAGTGAAGGGGTAAGAAGATGAAGATTAAGAGGAGATCTCCACAAGGCTTCTAGATTTTACAGACACAGTTGGAAAATTGCATAGGCAACGACAATGATGACATGCCCATAAAAATTGCAAAAAGGACAGGTAGAAGCTGGCAGAGCAGTACTCTGGAACAGGTGATATGATCCAGGAAAGAGCCAGTATCCAAGAGGAAAATCCTGATATTCCAAATCATTGAAATTACTAAACATTCCTGAATCCTGGATTCCATTCTTCTCATCTAATCTCTTTAATGATAACCAGTTTTGGGCACACCCAGATTTGTTTGTTAGCAAAGATGGAGCACACTACCTTCCAATTCAGTGCCTATCTTCTTTAGACATTTCTATGTGGCCTCTTATCAAGAAATTTTGTGGGACTGACTCTACGTAAATTTGACCATTAGAACAAAGAGTGAATGTTATTCTCTAAGGCCTTATGATGTGTGGGGTCAGAAATGTCATTCTGTTGCCCATGCAGGAGTAGTTGCACTGCTGTGGTGTTTTGGGAAAAAATCCCATTTTGAAGGGAGAATCAAGGTCTCACAAGGTTTTAAAAGATAAAACAGTGACTTTTCAAGAACACACGTGTTCCCATAGCTCTGATAAATGAGTTATTCCATGTAGATATGTACATGTACATTTCTGTGGATCTGTCTCTTAGTCTGTCATCTGTATATTTACTATATATTCTTCTGGGCTCAAACTTTTATGTAGGAACAATTGCCAGCTAAAATAAGAACTGTTTATCTACGTTTGTGAATGATCTTATTGTTTCATACTTTTTGTCCCTCCCCAAATATTCTAGTATGTAATAGTGATATTGAATAATTTAAACATGAGTTAGAGGTAATTGTCAATTTTTCTTTCTTTATCCATTTGTCTTTTTTATCATCTTTATTATTTTTATACTTCTGTTTGCCCATACCTTGGATCATTCAACTCTTGGACATTCCACAAAAGTATGTTCTTCATGAGCTAAATCCAGAGTACTGTAGCTCAAACATTGAAGGATTTATTTTTGTATGTTAAGTGTCTTTCCATACAAAGTTATTTTTCTGTTCATTGTGATCAAGAAAGGGTAATTTATTAAAATTAAAACGATTGTTTATTCTAGCCAGGAATCTATAAATAATAGTTATTCATGCAAATACATATTTCTGAAGAATAGAAAAGAATAATTTATTTCATATATATGTACATATATCCATTAACCTATGAATATGAAAAGAATAAAAGTACTATCAACATCTCTACATAGTTTAATTCTATGGACGATGTCTGTTACAGATTAAGAGAGGAAATGATGAAGGATTTTCCATGCCTCATGCTTTAGCTGACATCTATACACATTATAAGATATCAGTATGGAGGTTAAATAATATTTTTCAGTGATTTCTTATAATTTTGAAAAATATGTATTTGTACACTATATTCCTAATAGTTCATTCTCATTTATAAAGTTATATGATTATATCATAAGAAGGTAAAACCCTTACTTGGAATGCCCTTGGATACTCTGTTGTTTGGGGGCATGGGGCTCCTGAAACTTTGAATCTGTAGGACTGGCCCCTTCATATGCTTGAGCAGATCATAGATAGGTTGGATGTTGGAATGGGCTAAGTTACAGTCTTGATACTGCGTCTAGTTGGTTGCTGGGTTGGTCAGCTTGCTAGCTCTGCCTCATCTTTAGTACCAGGGTAAGCTCTGTATTCCCACCCTGTCTAATTCACCCTAAACCATAAGCAACAATGGTTGAAACCATTGCTCCTGCTCTCTTGCCCTCTACTATGGTGCACATACTCCTACACCATCAAGGAAAGTTCTTCTGTGTTGCACAGTTGAGGTCAGGGACCATGCTGCTGTGTGGTGCAGATGATTGGGTGCTTGGCCAACTCATCAAATCTAATTATCATGGTCTACAGGCCAGATATCTTATCTGCTATAGACAGTGGAGGGGAAAGCTTCTCCCCTTCCCTCATGGTTCCATATGGCAGATGAGGGGAAGGAACATATCTCCCATGCTCACACTCTTGGGGGAATTCACCTGCATCCCTGTCAACAGGATCAGCTTCAGTATTCTTACCAGTTTAAGTACAAGGCCTGTTCTCTTAGTGCTGCAGTTGATGTGGGACTAGGTCATATATTCTGCCTTCTGCAAGTAGTAAGGAGCAAGGAAGGCATCTTTCCCTCACCCATGCCATCACATAGCAGATGAGGGGTAGCAGAAACAATGGTCCTGAAATGAAAAAAAGGACTCATTGCAGTGAACACTTATAGGTAACAAGTATAGACTAAAGCATATACTGTGTGACTTACTGTGTCACAACACATCTTCCAGGACAAGATTCTTCCTCTTTTTTCTTATTTTGTTTTAACTTGGCATAGGGTTTTTGCAAGGGAATAGGGTGGATGTGATGGTATAGTACTCAGGGAAACTGCTTTGTTTTGTGTCAATTATATTTTAAATAAATGGTGATTGGCCAGTAGCCAGGCAGGAAGGATAGGCAGAACATCCAGACAGTAAGTAGAGGTGGGTCAAGGAGAACAGGAGTATTCTAGGATGGAAGAAGCCCATTCTTCTTCACTCCTGTCCAGCCACAGAAAAAGCAAGATATGACTGCCCCACTGCAAAAGGTACTGAGCCTTGTGGCTAACATATAATAGAATAATGGGCTAATATAAGTTATAAGAGTTATTAAGGCCGGGCAATGGTGGCACACGCCTTTAATCCCAGCACTTGGGAGGCAGAGGCAGGCGGATCTTTGTGAGTTCGAGACCAGCCTGGTCTACAAGAGCTAGTTCCAGGACAGGCTCCAAAGCCACAGAGAAACCCTGTCTCGAAAAAAAAAAAAGAGTTATTAAGAAGCCTGAGCTAATGGGACAATCTGTTTATAACTAATGTAGACCTCTGTGTGATTTTTTTGGGTCTAAATGTATGTGGAAACTGGGCAGAACAGAAAATATCAGTCAACAGTATAGTGAGACTGAGATGCATGATGTGAAATCTAAAACGAGTTCAATCAAAAGCTAATGTTAAATAATTAAAACTTTAAATGCAAATTTAATATTAAGGCTAGTCATCAGAAGAAAAAGTGACTTTTTCTTAAGTAGTACACTGAACTTGGTAATTACTGTCTATTGGTTGTTACTTTCCTACATTATTGGGAAACTTGAATTATTTAGAAAGTTTTGGAGAATATTTATGATGTTCCATTGAAGCATTGCTGTCAGTTAAAGTTCAACTAAGAACACTGAATAAAATTTTTTTGTTTAATATCTTGTAACAATGTTTATTTTTGTCATGTAATGAATAATTGGAGGTATTTCAATATTAGTATGTCCAAGAGAATAAATATATCTGTGCATATGATTAAGAGTTATTGACTACTTACAATTAAAAAATAGAGAATTGGCTAAATGATTATCCATCTGTTTATAAAGATGGCTTATAATTTTCTGAAGACTATTACTCTTTGTTTGGAGAAAATGACTGTCAGACCAAAAGACTTACTATGGTTAAAGTTTATTTACTGTCAAATATCAGCATTACAACCTGGTGTCTCAACAAATTATTATTTACTCTTTCAACAAAGCTCCCTTTTTTGTTTCTATTGAACTAGACATTTTTCTTCACTCTTCTTCCTTCCTCTCCTCTCCCTTTCAATGCTTTCCCATGACCCCCATGCTCCAAATTCATTCCTGATAAAATCTCCCGATTTTATCTTTTTATCCATCTTTTGTAGATCCATGTATATCATTCTTAGGATCCTCTTTGTTGTCTAGTTTGTCTGGGGTTGTAGCATGTAGGCTGTTTTTTTCTTTGCTTTATATCTAAAAGCCATTTACAAGAGAATGCATATTATATTTATCTTTCTGAGTCTGGGTTACATCACTCAATATGTTTTTTTAATAGATCCATCCATTTTCCTGAAAATTTCAAGATATCATTTTCTTTTTACTCCTTAGTAGTACTTCATTGTGTAAATGTACTATATTTTCTTTACCCATTCTTTGAGTAAGCAACATCTAGGTTGTTTCCAGGATCTAGATATTACTTAAAAAACTGCTATGAACATAGATATTTAAGCACATGTCCTTGTGATATGACAATCTTCAATAAACACTCTTTAATTAGTAGTTCTACCTTAAGGATATTTTTAGTTTATTCTTTTTTAATTTAATTTTACAATTCATCCACAGTTCTCTTACCTCAATCCTCCCTCTACCTCCACTCCTACTAATGAGCAAGGGCTCCCATGGGCAGTAAACAAAGTCTGGCACACTAAAGTTAGTATAGAACCAAGCTACTCCCCATTGCATTAAGGCTGAGAACATGACATCCCAACATAGGGAATAGACTCCAACAAGATAGCTCACAGACCAGGAATAGATCCTGATTGCACTGTCAGGTGTCTCACAGATAGTCTAAGCTTCACCACTGTCTCCCAAATATAGAGGGGACATTTATCATTTGTTCTGCTCTTTCAACAGAAATCTGGAAATATGTTCAAGACTAGAGTTGAATGACTACTTGATTTTTGCTTTTCTGTGAGTCTCATTAAGCAGCATCTGAGTTTTGGATTATATGATGAATAAACTTCTATAATAGGAAGAATAACAGTGAAATTCTACTAAATCACTACTAATATGACATTTCACCTAATTTCAACATAAACCTCGTTAGAATGCAAATCAAAATCTTGATAGAAAAAGCAATGCAAAATTGTTGGAGTCAGCCTCCACATCATCCTAGCTATGTCCTCAAGTGCCATTGTGGATTTTCCCACCATTGCAGACACTGTAGCTCATCTAAAATCCCAGTGATTTCACCCACAGTTGAAGTGTTTCCTAATTCAGCTTTAAAAAGAGAAGTGCCAACTCACTCATTTGAATAAGCCCAGTTTATTACAGTCAACAAGATGATCAAGTAAAAGCCCAGATGAATCTCAGCTACAGAAGAGATCTGTTCATTTATTCTGTGCTCTTAAATGAGGGCTGTGTCAGCACATGATCCACATTTAATAACACTCTTCTTAATACCAACTCATACTTTCATAAAATCCTTCACATTTATCTGTCAGACAAGAAGTAGAGCATTTAATCTATGTTAACTTTTTAAGAAAAAAATTCTACAAGAAGATTAATAAATTGTACTTTGCTAGTTTTGTAATTAAAAAGAGAATCACATGAATCACAAATCATATAAAGACAAATGTTGCTCTATTTCAAGTCTATTAAACACAGTTTATCCCTCAATTTCATCTGAAGTGCTGCTCAGCACTTGTATTTCTTATTTGTTAACAAAACAAAAATATTGAACAGGAAGATTAACTCCTTTATTAACATATGCTGTTTCATTGTATAAAATGAGCTTATCATGAATTATTGTAACACATATGGAACAAAAAGTAATCTTTCTTTTCAAAATCTACTGGTTAACTCTTGATTAAATAGCATTGTAAATTTCCCTGGATTATCAGAATCTAATCACCTCCTGACACTTGGTTATGTATTTTTAGACAGTATTCATCTCTATACCATTGATTTAAAGCATACATATCAACTCCATGCAAATCATTTTTTTCTAATTGTGTATCACTGCAAATGTCTATGCAAAGAATCAAAGATAATGCAAAATACAAGCTACCTAACTATGAAAGAATTTTGGTGGATATTTCTGTTCTCCTTTTTGAAGGGAGAACCTTACATAATTCAGTTCATAACTTAAAGCACAAAAATATTTTTGAAAAATAAACTTCAAAAATACATATATGTGTATATATATATGCACATAAGTTATATATAACTATAGTTTTGGTGCTATTAATAATTTCTTCAAGACTAGTGGCATAATTTGATATTTATAACCATTCAATTTTATTGTTATTAAACATCAAGTGACACAAGATGAATAACATATTCAATAAATACATCAGTTTTTTCATTGCTTAATTGATATTTTGGGACAGAAGGAAGCAGATGAAGCAAAGTTTCACCTTGCTGTCATTAATCAGATTAAAGTGAACTCTGGGCATAAACTGAGAACATAGTGAATGGTGGAAATCCATCCATTTATGAATTGGAAAAGTTGCTTTGTTTAAAACTGATTATCAGTTCATGAATTCTCATAAAATGTGATCAACCTTATGATAAATATAAATTTTTATGTGTATTATTGCACATGACTATTATCTTAACTAGATATTCTTTTTTGAAGTGTCAAATGTCAAGTAAGTTTTGGCAATCAGTACTCATGAATGCCATATTCTTTTCCCTCTGTGCAATGATGAATAAAAAAATGAACATGTCTATCATTACTGTTTTCATCATTTCAAAAATTCATACTGTTTATAGGATCTAGAAATTATTTAATGTTAGTAAAATGAAGTGATCAGCCATTGCTTTAATGTCTTGTTAAAAAGCAAAGAAGAAAAATCCAGAACCACTGTGTCCCATGCACTGATCTGTGTGGTGATAATTTTCTTTCAAGCCTGACTGTCTCCTTTATTCAAAATTTTTGTGTAAACCCTTCACTGAACTTGTAACATCTTCATCAGCACTGTGGATCAGATACTGCTTAGGAGATATATTGAACACTGCAAAGGTAATTTTGATCCAAAAAGCTGCAATAATTACACATTAGGAATGTAACACCTCACTTCACCCTGCTGAAGAACGGAGTAAGCTCAAAGCCAACCTTTTAGTTTAGTATTCCATGTCTCAATAAAAGGGTGGTAGAGCCCTTATTTGGTATATTCAAAGGATTACCTTTAATCTTCAGTATTCCCAACAATGAAGGAAGGGAGGGAATGGGAGGAAGATGGACAGACTCTTGTATGAGGTGCGGGCTGTGTTCCCAGCACCTGAGAGGAACCCGGGTGCTGTGTTCTGGCCAGCCTGGCTCCCGGCCACTAGTAAGCTTAACCCAAAATAAAGACACAGAAATGTATTAATTTAATTACTGCCTGGCCCATTAGTTCTAGCCTCTTATTGGCTAACTCTCACATCTTGCTTTAACCCATATCTAGTAATCTATGTATCACCACGGGGTAATGGCTTACTTGAAAGATTCTAACCTATGTCCTTCTCAGGCCAGAGAATCATGGCATCTGCCACACTTCCTTTCTTCCCGGAATTCTGTTTTGTCTACTCTGCCCACCTAAGGACTGCCCTATCAAAAGGCTAAGGCAGTCTTTTTATTCAACCTATGAAAGCAACAGAAATACAGAAGGACCCTCCTACACCAACAGACCATAAAGAGTGAAAAAATGATGGAAGGGAAAAATGCAGGGAGAGGAAAAGGAAAGCAAGGAATAGAAGGGTAAGGAAGGGAAATGAAAGGAATGGAAGCAAAGGAAGAAAGGTAGTTTTTTTTTTTTTTTCTGAGTAGAGCAGTTATGATCTTAGCCACCAGTATAGTTATCTTTAACAGACTGAGCACTAAAATGTTTTCATTTACATGGAAATTTCATTTTTTCTTTATTTTTTTATTCTTTGTCTTTTACATCATACATCTTGATTCCATTCATTTCTTCATTCCTTCATTACAGGTTTCAGCCCATGAAACCAAATAAAAATAATATAAACCAAAACTTAAAAAAATAAAAGAAAAAAATGAATCTCATGGTGGAAACTGTAGTGTGACACAGTGAATCATGCAGCAACCCCTTCTTATCCATATAACTTTACTTGCTATTGTTCATTGCAAGTCATTCATCTGGTTCAAGGCCTCTGGTTTTTGCTACACTAACAATGCTGGGCCCTCATGAGACTCCTCCTTAATATCCAGTTGTTACCCCAGGTAGTGGAGATCCTACAGCACTGAGTTTGTAGGACTGGCCCATTTATGTGGTCCAGCATATCATAAATTTGGTAGATGTTAGGCTGTACCAGTTAATAACACCGGTTCTGGACCTGGAAATTTGCAGGGTTGGTCAACCCACCAGCTCGCCCATGTCATCACCAAGAGGTTTAGCTCTCTAGCATTGTTCTGGCTAGTTTTCCCATTGCAGTCATGAGAAAGGCATGTGAATAGTGTTTCTATTTTTCTGCCCTCAGGTTGGGCTTTTCCATACTACACCATCAGGGACAGCTCTACTGTGGTGTAGGAGGCTGCTTTGTTCCTAGCTGCTCAGCCCCAAAATAACCACACAGAAATGGTTTTAATTAAATCACCACCATTCTATTAGTTCTAGCTTTTTACTGGCTAGCCCTTACATCTTAGTTTAACCCATTTCTATTAATTTGTGTGTCACCCTGTGACTGTGGCTTACCAGCAAGGTTCTGTCCAGCAACTTTCTCTGGTGGGGATACATGGCTTCTACTGGCTCTGCCTTCTTTCTCCCAGCATTTAGTTTAGTTTTCCCTGTCCAGCTCTACTTTACCCTATCACAGGCCAAGACAGCTTCTTTATTCATTAACCAATATAAGCAACACATACACAGAAAGACTTCCCACACAACTACTGTGCTGTCCAGGCTAGATGCAGGGCCCAATTTCCCTAGTACTCCAGCTAGAGAGGGACACAGACAGCTTTTCCACTCTTATGACATCAGAGCCTGCTGTCCCATCTGCCACAGGCCTAGAGGGGTTGGGAGAGAAGAAAATATCTCTCCCCTACCCACACTATTATATGAGAGATGATGGATGCAGTCATATCACTCCTGTTCACATTCTTATACTGTTCACCTGCACTCATATCCATAAGGTCAGCCCTACTAGGTTGCCCAGGAGAGGTGAAGGACCCAATTTTCTGAGTGCTTCAGCTAGTAAGGCAGATGGTCAGGTTCCTCAACTCCCAAAGATTGATAAGGGACAAGTGGGTCCTGGTCAACTATTCATCTCTCACACCCTTAGGGTTAGATGACCTGTACCTCTGCCAATAGCTCTACTCAGCTGCTCGGGTGAGGAGTGGGGTCTGATTTTCTGAGTGAAACAACAGTTGATAAGAGGAAGGGGTGGCTGCCTCATCGGTCACAGGTGTGAGGGGTGAAGGAGGGCATCTCTTCCTGGCCCATGCCTCCACATGACAGATGGGCAATGGTTGAAAACTCATGCTCACAACTTTGGGGCTGGCTCATCCACACCTCTACCAACAGGGTCAGCTCTATTGTGTTCCACAAGCACGGTGTAAAGCCTACTCTCCTGAGTGCTACAGCTGGTGAGGGGCAAGGTCAGTTCTCCTGCTCTTATGACCTCAAGGTCATCTCTCCCACACTCCTCAAGGTTATGCATGAAGTATCTCTCACCCACCCTTGTTTCCATATGGAAACTATAAAGAAATCAAGTGATTAGATATTTTTAGGCAAAAATGAAGTCTAGACATTAAATTTCAATTGCATAGAATTTGTATACTTTATTATAGCTTCAGATATAGCAAAGATGAAGTTATGCAAATAACTGTGCATGTTTGTATGTGTTGTAATAAGTAGCAAATTATAAAGCAAAGATGAATTTTCAAAGGTGCAAGAGATAAAAATAGGAAGTTTTGAGGATACTTAATTGTGAAGGAACTATGCCTTGTGTTTCTGTTTTTATAGGTTTATGATTCTTTTAGTGGGGAAACAGAGAAATTGAGTATTTCATGTGTCACAGTCAATGATGAAGTTTCTGTTTCTGGGGAATATTTAGTGAAATAGTGGGGTTTTAGTATATTAAGACACAACAGGGACACTTCAATAATTTTGATTGAATATAAACTTTTCTATGTGCCATGGATTAAATAGGAAATGACTTCAACAAGCTGACTGGATGATGCTTTGCCTCAAATGTTGTCAATATTTTGAGATGACTTGGAAAATTTAGTAATTATGGTCTAGTTTGAGGACATAGATCACTGGGAGGATGGCTTTGAAGGATATACATATCCCTGGCCTAATGTCCTCCTTTTGCCCAATTGCATAGAAGCAAAAGTCAAGGACTAACTTCTTGCTTGGCTTGTTTAAAGAAGTTAGGCTTGTTGGGGTTACTGTCCTGCCCGGTACCCCACAGCCGGCAAGCCTCAAAGAAAATCACACAGAGAGTCTACATTAGGTTATTAACTGATTGGCCCATTATCTCAGGCTTCTTACTAGCTCTGATAACTTATATTAACCCATCTATGTTAGCCACATGGCCGGTACCTTTCTCTGCTGGGACAGGGACACATCCTGCTTCCTTGGTGGTCTGCACAGGAATGCCAGGGAAGCTTCCTGCTTCCCAAATTCTCCTGTTCTCACCTCTACTTCCTGTCTGGTTTTCCCACCTATACTCCCTGCCTGGCCAATCAGCATTTATTTAAAACATCATTGACAGAATACAGACAATTCTCCTGCACCATTGAACAAATAAATTAGGAATGTCTTTCCTTTTTAATATTCACTTAGTTTTCCTTTTAAAAATTTAAACTTCAAAATTTATTCATTTTAATTAAAGATTTTAAAGACTTTCACAGATAACTTGAAGAGAACTCCAGTGTTTTTTCTTAACATTAGATTGATTTTACTGACCCTCTTTGTCTGCCATCTTCTTTTTGCAGATACAAAACCTACATTTTATTGAATTATATATTTATCTTCTAATTAAGCCTATAAGTGGTATTACTGATGTAATTTTTGTTTTTTTATTTTTTATATATTTATTTAATTTATTTGATTTTGTTGAAAAATACCAATCCAAGTTCCCACTCCCTCGCCTCCTCTCATTTTCTCCACATACCCCCACCCCACCTTCATGTAATCCTCAGAGACATTAAGGCACATTGTATTGTGGAAGGTCCAAGGCCCTCCCAACTATATCTAGGCTGAGCAAGGTATAAATCCAAAAAGAATTGGATCCCCAAAAGCCAGTACATGCAGAAGTAATAAATCCCAGTGTCACTACCAGTGACCCCTCAGTCTGCCCTAGCTATGCAACTGTCAAACACATTCAGAGGGACAAGTTTGGTCCTATGCTTACTCCTTTCAAGTCCATCTTGGTTGGTGAGTTCCCATTAGCTTAGGTAAACCGTTTCAGTGGATGAACCCTTCATGGTCTCTACCTCTTTACCTATATTCTCATTCTTTTCACTCTTCAACTGGACCTTGGGAGCTCAGTCCAGTGCTCCAATGTGGGTCAACTGCCTCTGTTTCCATCTGTTGTTGGACAAAGGTTGTATGGTGATATTTAAGACAATCATCAGTCTGACTACAGAGCAAGTCAAGATCAGGCCCCCTCTCCTCTTTTGCTTAGAGTTGTAGGTGGGGTCATCGTTGTGGATTCCTAGACATTGGTCAGAGCCAGGTTCCTGCTAACCCTATAATGGCTCCATCAATCAAGATATCTCTTTCCTTGCTTTCATCTCTGCACCTCCTCCATCTCAGCTATCCCATATCCTCAAGTTCTCCTCAACCCTCCCCTTCTCTTCTTCCTTCTATACCCTGCCCCTTGTTTCTAATTTTGTCAGGTGATCTTTTCTGTTTCAAATTTTCAAGTGGACCAATATATGTTTTTTGGGGGAAGGGGAGGGTTCACCTAGTTATTTAGCTTCTCTAGGATCATAATAGGCTCAATATCCTTTGTTTATAGCTAGTATCCACTTACCATATTCATTTTTTGGGTCTGGTTTACCTCACTCAGCACAGTGTTTTCTGATCCCATCTATTTGCATGTAAAATTCAAGATGTCATTGTTTTTTACAGCTAAGTAGTACTCTAATGTGTAAATGTACCACATTTTCTTTATGCATTCTTCAGTTGATGAGCACTTAGCTTGTTTACAGGTTCTGGCTATTACAAATAATGCTGCTATGAACAAAGTCGAGCAAATTCTTTTGCAGTATGATTGGGCATCTTTTGGATATATGCCCAAGAGTGGTACTACTGGATGCTGAGGTAGATTGATTCCCAGTTTTCTGAGAAACCGCCATACTGATTTCTAAAGTGGTTGTACAAATTTGAATTCCCACAAGCAATGGATGAGTGCTGCCCTTAGTCCACATCCTCTCCAGCATAAGCTATCACTAGTGTTTTTGATATTAGCCATTCTAATTGATCTAAGATGGTATCTCATAGTTGTTTTGATTTGCATTTCCCTGCTACATAAGAATGTTGAACATTTCCTTAAGTATCTTTTGGCCACTAGAGATTCTTCTGCTGATAATTCTCTGTCTAGTTCAGTACCCCAATTTTTAATTTGGGTTATTTAAAATTTTAATGTCTAATTTTTTTGAGTTCTTTATATATTATAGAGATCAGTCCATTGTCTGATATGGGGTTGGTGAAGATCTTTTCCCATTCAGCAGGCTGCCTTTTTGTCTTATTGACTGTGGCCTTTTCTTTACAGAAGCTTCTCAGTTTAAGCAAGTCCCATTTATTTATTTACTGTCTGTGCTACTGGGGATATATTTAGGAAGTAGTATCCTCTGTCCATGCATTGAAGACTACTTCTACTTTCTTTTCTATCAGGTTCAGTGTGGTTGGATTTATATTGAGGTCTTTAATCCATTTGGATTTGAGTTTTGAGCATGGTGATTGATATGGATTTATTTTTATTCTTCTTTCTGTATGTTGTTATCCAGTTATGCCAGCACAATTTTTGAAGATTATTTTTTTCCATTATAAATTTTAGCTTCTTTGTCAAATTCAGGTGTTCATAGGTGTGCAGATTAATATCCGAGTATTCAACTCAATTCCATTGGTCAGTGTCTCTGTTTTTATGTCAATTCCAAGATGTTTTCATTACTGTAGCTCTGCAATAGAGCTTGATGTCAGGTGTGGTGATGACTCTGGAAGTTCCTTTATTGTACAGGGTTGTTTTGGTTTTTCTGAATTTTTATTTTTCCATATGAAGTTGATTATTATTGTTTCTAGTT
The DNA here is from genome assembly GCA_028555095.1 of Dicrostonyx torquatus. Taxonomy (NCBI): domain Eukaryota; kingdom Metazoa; phylum Chordata; class Mammalia; order Rodentia; family Cricetidae; genus Dicrostonyx; species Dicrostonyx torquatus. The sequence goes on from JAQHUG010000319.1 coordinate 702,915, forward strand.
CTGTGAAGAATTGTGTTGGGATTTTGATAGGCATTGTATTGAATCGATGGATTGCTTTTTGTAGGATTACCATATTTACTATGTTGATCCTTCCAATACAAAAGCATGGAAGATCTTTCCATTTTCTGGTTTCTTCTTCAATTTCTTTCTTCAAAGACTTAAAATTCTTGTCAAATAGTAGTTCTTTCACTTCCTTGGTTAGTATTACCCCAAAATATTTTATGTTATTTGTGGCTACTGTGAAAGGCGATGTTTCTCTGATTTCCCTCTCAGCTTCTTTATCATTTGTGTATAGAAGGGCTACTGAATTTTTGGGTTGATCTTGTATCCTGCCACATCACTGAAGGTATTTATCAGCTGTAGGTGTTCACTGGTAGAGTTTTTGGGGTCATTTATATACATTATTATATCACCTGCAAATAATGAAAGTTTGACTTCTTCCTTTCCAATTTTATTCCCCTTGATCTCCTTTTGTTGTCTTATTGTTATTGCTAAAACTTCAAGAACTAGGTTGAAGAGATATGTAGAGAGTGATCATCTTTGTCTTGTTCCTGATTTTAGTGGAATCTTTTTGAGTTTCTCTCCATTTAATTTTATGCTAGCTGTCTTGGTGTATATTGCTTTTATTATATTTAGATATGTTCCTTGTATCACTGATCTCTCCAATACCTTTATCATAAAGGGATGTTGCATCTTGTCAAATGCTTGTTCAACATCTAATGAAATGATAATATATATATTTTTTCTTTCAGATTGTTTATATGATGAATTACATTGATAGAATTTCATATGTTGACCTGACCTAGCATCTCTGGGATGAAGCCAACTTGATCATGATTGTTGATTTTTTTCGATGTGTTCTTGGATTCAGTTTGCCTATATTTTATTGAGTATTTTTGTACCCATGTTCATTAGTGGGATTGATCTGTAATTCTCTTTCTTGTTTGGTCTTTGTTTGATTTTAGTATCAGGGTAGCTGTAGCCTCATAAAAAAAGTTTGGCAATGTTCCTTCTGTTTCTCTTATGTTGAATACTTTGAGGAGTACAAGTATTAGTTCTTTTTGGAATTTCTGGTAGAATTCTGCAGTAAAACCATCTTTCCCTTAGCTTTTTTTGGTCAGGAGATTTCTGATGAGAGCTTCTAATTCCTCACAGCTTATAGGTTTATTTAAATTGCTCACCTGGTCTTGATTTAATTTTGGTATATGGTATTTATCTTTAAAATTGTCCATTTCTTTTACATTTTCTATTTTTGTGGAGTACAGTTTATTTTACTATGACCTAATGATTTTTTGTATTTCCTCAGTGTCTGTTGTTATGTCCCCTTTTCATTTATAATATTTTTTAATTTGTATGTTCTCTCTCTACCTTTTTATCAGTTTGGATTTTCTCAAAGAACCACCTAGCTCTTTGTTTCATTGATTCTTTGGATTGTTTTCTGTGTTTCTATTTTGTTCATTTCAACCCTCAATTTGATTATTTCCTGTCTTCTACTCCTCCTGGGTGAGTCTGCTTCTTTTTGTTCTAGAGCTTTCATGTGTGCTGTTAAGTCTCTAATGTGAGCTTTCTCCATTTTCTTTTTGTAGGCACTTAGTGCTATAAACTTTTCCTCTTAGCATTGCTTTCATAGTGTCTCATAGGATTGGATATGTTGTGTCTTCATTTTCATTGAATTCAAGGAAGACTTTAACTTCTTTCTTTCTTTTTTCCTTGACCCAGGGGTGCTTCAGTAGTTGACTGTTCAGTTTCCATGAGTTTGTGGGCTTTTGGAGAGTAGTTTTTTTTTTTTTTTTAATTCTAGCTTTAGTCCCTAGTGATCTAATAAGACACATGGGGTTACTCCAATATCTATGTATCTGTGTATGTTTGCTTCATTACTGAGTATGTGAACACTTTTAGATGAGGTTCCATGAGGTGCTGAAAAGAAGGTATATTATTTTTTGTTTGGGTGGAATGCTCTACAGATTTCTCTTAAGTCCATTTGATTCATCACAACTGTTAGTTCTCTTATTTCTCTCTTAAGTTTCTGTCTGTTTGATCTGTCCATTGG
>JAQHUG010000319.1:716813-729513 GCA_028555095.1 Dicrostonyx torquatus
GTTATGATTTTGATTTGTCACAGTTGACAATTACTAAAAAGAGATAATGTGACATGGTGAATGTATGAGAGTTAATGCCTGTGCTGAGAGTGGTAGATCTGAGTGGTGTTCCTAACCAGAGGAGAAAAGCATTTTTCAACTTGGGCAATTCTACTGTCCTTTAATACAGGAGACTATAGTCTTTGGGAGCATACTTACTCATAAAGCATTATGATGGCGCCTGACAGAAAGGTCTGACTATTGAGACACAGAGCCTAATAATATATTTCTTTTCACTAATCTCCTTTCTTTACAGAGACCAGCAGTCAATGACGGATTTAAAGCATATTCTTTCCCAAAATGCCTAAGACAGGTTACAGGCTGAGGATGCTTCTTTTCCGATGATGGGAAAATTTGGGTAAAGGTAGATGACTTTATCTAATATAGGCGTGGTCATTCTGTCTTGTAGCAGAAGCACAGGGTTTATTAAAGTTATTAAAGGAGAATGGACTGTGGTCTCTGACATCCGCCAGCCTGGCATGGCCATGGCTTGAATACCTTGGTAGCTGGAAAGCTAGCAACTTAGAAAGACAAAAGGTACAGGCTTGGTTCCATCCTTCCTTTTTACATGTAGATTGCCCAGGAAGGAGTTGCTGGCTCCAAAGCTGGTGAGATATACAAGGGTATAGATGAAAGGTGTGGTGTCCCCGGAAAAGGAATGTGAATAGAGAATTCCTGAGGGTGGAGGAGCAATTCAGGTTTGGGCAGAGCTGGGGGGGGGGAGGAGAAATAAACGCAAGGTCATGCTGTAAAGGACAAGAAGTCCCGAGCTGCCTTTGAATGATGATGGTGTGAAAGAGTCTGTTTCTTCCACGCGCCTCTGAGAACACATTTAGGGAAAAACACCAGTTTCTATGTTGGGGCGTTGGTCCCTGACAGTCTTGTACTTTGCAAGCCCTGTGCATTCTGCCCTGTGCAGGGCCTATACCCTCTGCCACATTCTCTGTGAGGGCATGTTTATGGCAATCGTTCTGTGCTTGGAAGACCTTGGTTCCTCACTGCCCTCCACACCCTCCAGCTCTTAAAATCTTTCAGACTTTTTTCCATATTTGAAAAGTAAAATAAATAAATAAATAAAATGATTTCTCAATCATTTATATTTCTCTTTTTTCAAACAATATGTTCAGTTCGATGGCTTTATTTTTCAACTTGAGCATTATGACCCTTAAGAGTTAATATCAGACTGTTTGGGACATGGCACTTTGTTTTTGTCTAGAGTCCTTGTAGTCACAGAAGCTTGAAAACAGGCTTCCATAAGCCTCTATATTTTTAAAAATTGTGTTATAAGGTTAATGAGTAAGAATAATTATAAAAGGTAACTCCATTTATCAATGATGTCAAAACATGAGGGAAATTGATAGGAAATGATAACTCCATTCTGTCATAGCTTCTTAATGATGACTAAAAGATGAGCAAGAGGAAGTGAAACACATGTCCAAAACCAAAAATGATATGTTCTATGTTTTGGAACAACATAAATATATCCCTGCTAACTAAATTATGCATAAATAAAGAGGCACTCTAGTTGCTAGTCAGTCAGGCTGCAAGATTATCCAGAACATTGTGTCTTGGCTCCCTTTTTCTCTCTCCCTTGCCTATTCCTTACATCCTCTGCTGAGACCTGCATCTCTCCTGGAAATGTGCTTCCTCTCTGTCCATCTTTTCTAAAATGAAATTGAGAAGTGTCCTGTGTTTACTGCTTTTGTGACCACCAATCTTCAGAATATGTTCTCATCCAGAGTTTAACCACAATATTATTAGAAGGCTAATATTTTTTTTTAGAAACTTGGAAAAAAGAACATTCTATTTAGATAATTATTACATTTCTAATGCATTGTATTGGTATCCTTTTGGAGTAACTGCATATGGCCCCTTACTAACGTACTGTGGGGGAACAAAATGGAAAATGTTAGTCACAGGGTACCAAGGTTCAACTAGACATTCTCAAGTACTTTTAGAGATCAGATGTATAATACCATAACTATAGTTAATAATAAAACTTTGTAATCCAAAATTTCCTACAGAATTGATATTAATTCTCACCACAAAAGATATTATCACTAAATACATTCATGAATATATTCTATAGTGAATTACTTCACTATACAACTGTCTTCCAAAAGCACATGAAGTCAACATATCACAATATAACCATACATACATATTTACAATTTCTATTGTCACATGAAAATGTGAAAGTGTACCAAACAATGAAGTTATCTTTGATACATATTTTATATCCACGAAACTTCAGGGTAGTGAATTTGAACAGTAAATATTGGTAAAATTCACATATTGTAATTTATTAAAAACAACCTGTAGAATTAATTAAACTTTACTCCTGTCTTCTGTAGAAGATATGGACATAGTCTCTTGCTGATAGTAAATTCACTATGTGACTCAGTATGATCTTGAACTATTGATCTTCTTGCTGACACTCTAACCATGTCTCTAATTATTAGATGAAATACCATTAAATAATGATCTCTATATTCTAGTTTATTAGTTTTTCAGGCAAATGGTGTATGTATATCTCACATACATCACATTTCTATATATAGAAAACATTTGTGAACACACACATATATGTATACACACACACATACACACACACACACACACATTTATATGTATTCCACACAAGTGGAAAGGACTCTGTGACTCTTTGTTTCCCAAGGGAAGAAGATATTTTACTTCATTCATGAATATAAAGACCCACAATAATCAGATGTTTCATGAAACAAAGGGGAGTTATATTGAGATATAGATTCCAACTAAGTTTATAAAAATTGAGCAGCCTATTTCTCATTTTCTGTAAAAAAATTAAAGTTCCCTATGACTTTTTGCTTTAATTACCATTAGTTTCACAGTAAAATGCCCTTGAAACACATTTCATTCATTCTTGCACGCATTTATATCTCAAATATGGATTTGGGCCTTTTTGTTAAGAATAATATGCTATTCTTACTTTGCCTGAATTCACACAAGAGTAACTCTAAACAAGACTCCACTTCATTTACTTTTATGCATGTAACTTTGCATGTTATTTGAATATAATAAAAACACTAATAAATGTACTTTTTTGAACAGCCTAATAAAACCTTACTTTAATAACCAAAATGAAAACCAGTCATTTGTCTTCTTGAAGAATATTGCATGCCTGGTAACAAAAGCAATGGAGCTCTATATTTGCCAGTTCTCCCATCTTAATGTCTAACCAAGTTTAAGAAATAATTATAAGTTATGAATCATGAACTGTTTGTTAAAATCAAACCCATAGCGTTCATTTCTGCTCTGGTTTGTGAAAATTTAACATGAGTATAGGTTTGAGCATACCTTTATTTCATAACTTTACTGGTAAAAATTACACAAAAGACATGAAAAATAATGGGACTATTCCAAATCAACTCATGAAATTATAGGGAAGGTATATAAATTATAGTGTATGAAATTAGGCTATGAAAGCTTTCACTTACACAAACCTCTTCAATTACAAAACAGCAATTTTTCATATTTTGTTTTTGTTTAAAGTTGTTATGTGGTTTTACATGGGGGATATAGTCAAAAGTATTTGTTTATAAAGAACATAATTTGTCAATTTCAGAGTTAGTACTTAACCTCTCTTGAAATGCAGAATCTAATTATGTTATGATTCTCTTAATTTTAATGTCTTCTTTTAGAAAGAACATCTCTCATTATGATTGATCTTTCTCCTTGACATTGTCTAAAATTCCCTCATTTGAATTAAGCTTTAGTCAGAGCTTCTGATTCTATGCCAAATCTTGGTTTTCCTTCTTTGTCCTGGTATTGAGCATAGTTATTTTGCCCAAGTTCTTAAAATGGTCTTTTGAATAGAAAGTAGACTGATAGGACAGTATATAAAGAAAAGTAAAATGGAGGAAACTAAGAAAGTTAACAGATTCGCAACCCCACCACCCCCAAAAGGGTGAATAACAGTACCCAATTTCTGAAGAAATGGAGACTTTCTTCTGAAGACTTTATGTAAATTGCTCAGACTTCTCTAGAAACAATCTTTACTGATTTTTTAAACATTTGCATGGAATTTTCAGTGTTGCAGATGTTTTGGTGTCAGTCATGACACTGTTCGGAACTGTATGGAACCTCTTACACACATTAGCATCCCAGTACATACACTAATTGGCAAAGCTAAACTCAGGTAGAACTTTTTCTTTGGTCTGTCATCAACATTCTATTTGCAGTGAATAGAGACTATGCAAAGCTACCTAGAAGAGACACAGTGAGGTACAACACAGACTGTTCCAGCACAGTCAGTGAACATACCTGACCTTGGTTTCTGAAGCTCCTCATGTTGCCAATTTTTGGCAACAATCCTATGGTTTGCTACGTTAGAAATTCTTCATTGTATTTTTTTCTCATGCTAACTATTCAGCTGCTGACTTCATCCTTGCTCCTTGGATATAATCCCCTTCATTGTAGTTGGATGCAGAGCTTAATCCTTTATTTTAATGGAATACCATAATACAAGTCTGTCTTCCATTCCTAATAATCATCACAGTTATTTTTTAACAGTATCATTTGGGCCCTGACTTCCTACATCAAAATCAAAGAAACCTATTTTAGTCTTTAAAAATTAGAGAATCCTAAAGCTTACCAAGTTTATTTCAGATTGAAATACTCTAGTACTTAACACAATCATGGATTACATATCATTACTTACTATTGGAAGTTGATGACTCAGATCAGATAAATAAAAAATCATCCACATTCTCTCTATTGCTCCTGGATTTGGTCCTCTCCTAGATTCATTCCACAATATTGTTTTGATTGACTATAACTTGCTGAAGATAAAAAGATAAGACCACAATTAAACTCCCTCAGATTCAGATTTGTGAATTTCTCTTTCTTAGTTTTATTGAGAACACCGGATTTATCTTGGAGGGTAAGGAAGAGATCTGAATCCCTCATTTTCACAGACATCATGCTGAACATATAGAAAGTTAGGTTTCCAATATATGATTAGATGTGGATTTCTGGAATGCCAAGGATACTGATGCTTAGTTTTCACTACATGTCAATGCCCATTTGGAGCTGAAAAAATGGGGGGCAACTACAGTAAAACAGAAACACTGATAGCCAAATTCCATCTCTGCTGCTTTTGGTTTAATTGACCTGGTGTGTGACTTGGGCAATACAGGTGAATACTTGATTTGAGTAGCTCAGAAGTTCTTTTAGTCATTCACTGTCTTGCAGAAAAGGATGTAAAATTCTTGGTTTTGAAAGTCCTTGTAGATGAGATGAGAGTTTTGTTTGTCCATGAGAGCTTTTCTGTTCAGCTCTCAGTGAAACTTCTGAAATACTAGTTACTTGACCAGGGGGTAGAAGGGAACAGGACTGTGTTGTCTGGATAATGTTTAAATTCTGCTAACAATTCTGCTAACAACTCAGTGGAACATGCATCTGCCTTACTACAACAATTCTCTAGCAAATTGTCAGAATCCTATTTTAATTTAAAGCCTTTTGAAAAAGTTTTTAAATTGTATTCATTTCTAAATCTTTAGAAGCTTCTACTGTATTGCATTGGTGTAGGAGGATCCTTCTGTATTTGGGTTGCTTTCATTGGTTAATAAAGAAACTGCATTGGCCTTTTGATAGGACAGGACTTATGAGGGAAAAAGAGAACAGAATGCTAGGAGGATGGGGACAGAGTCTCAGAGAGCCATCTGCCATGAAGTCACCAGAGTCAGACATTCTGAATCTTTCCCGGTAAGAACACTACCTCGTGGTGACTTACAGACTATTAAAAATGGGTTAAACAAATATGTAAAAGTTAGCCAACAAGAGGCTAGAATTAATTGCCAGGCAGTGATTCAATTAATACAATTTCCATGTGGTTATTCTGGGTGTAAGCTAGTCAGACACCGGAAACACAGCCTTTCTGCTCCAGGAGCTAGGTGGTGGAGGCAGCAGAACACAGCACACTCGTGTCTCATTACTACATTGAGTGACTAATTGTTTTTTAAATAATTATGAAATAAAGGTCAAGTTTCTTGTATTATTTGTGATTAATAGTTCTATTATTATTAAAAAAATAAAGTATTTTTCATTAGTACTGACTTTTTCCTATCATGGCAAATTCTTCAAAATCAAGTCTTGCCTAAAGAACTGGATGTGCCCTTTTCAGACAAAAAATTCAAGTCCAGTCTCAGTTCTTCCTTCCTTCCCTACTTTAAGATTCTGTATTCACTGCAGTCAAAAAAGTCAAGCACAATAGCTGTGTTGTGAGTTCTTGGGAAGCACCCCAGGAACTCAAAAGCATACTTGTAATTATCATAGACCTGTGATATTAGACTGTTGGAGCCATCTGGCAAAGTTAGCTGACAGTAGGGAAGTTCTCCATCTTAGTGCACAAAGTATTTCTCCATCAGTACAAAGAATAAAGGGCACATATAATTTAGCTGGGTTGTCCACAGGCATTTCCTCCTTCTGGTATAGAAAATGTACTGTTCACGAATGAGACAAGGCTGCCCACTCTCTCCATATCTCTTTGATATAGTGCTTAAAGTTCTAGCAATAGCTATAAGAAAACATAAAGAGATCAAGGAGATTCAAATTGGAAAGGAAGAAGTCAAACTTTCGTTATTTGCAGATGATATGATAGTGTACCTAAGCGACCCCAAAAACTCTACCAAGGAACTTCTACAGCTGATAAATGCCTTCAGTGAAGTGGCAGGATACAAGATCAACTCAAAAAAATCAGTAGCCCTCCTATACACAAAGGATAAAGAAACAGAGAGGGAAATCAGAGAAACATCACCTTTCAAGATAGCCACAAATAGCATAAAGTATCTTGGGGTAACACTAACCAAGGAAGTAAAAGAGCTATTCGACAAGAACTTTAAGTCTTTGAAGAAAGAAATAGAAAAGGATACCAGAAAATGGAAGGGTCTCCCTTGCTCCTGGATCGGTAGGATCAATATAGTAAAAATGGCAATTCTTCCAAAGGCAATCTATAGATTCAATGCAATCCCCATCAAAATTCCAACGCAATTCTTCATAGACCTTGAGAGAATAATAACTAACTCTATATGGAAAGACCAAAAGCCCAGGATAGCCAAAACAATCCTATACAGCAAAGGAACTTCCGGAGGCATTACCATCCCGGACTTCAAACTCTATTACAGAGCTACAGTAATGAAAACAGCTTGGTATTGGCATAAAAACAGAGACACTGACCAATGGAATCAAGTCGAAGATCCAGATATTAGTTCACAAACCTATGAACAGCTAATATTTGACAAAGAAGCTAAAAGTATACAATGGAAGAATGAAAGCATCTTTAACAAACGGTGCTGGCATACTTGGATGTCAACCTGTAGGAGAATGAAAATTGATCCTTATCTATCACCATGCACAAAACTTAAGTGTAAATGGATTAAAGATCTCAATATAAATCCGCCCACACTGAACCTGATAGAAGAGAAAGTGGGAAATAGCCTGCAATACATGGGCACAAGAAGGTATTTATCAGCCATAGGAGTTCTTTGGAAAAGGTATTGGGTTCACGTATGTGCACTATTTTATCATCTGCAAATAATGAAAGTTTGACTTTCTCCTTTTCAATTTCAATCCCCTTGATTTCCTTATGTTGTCTTATAGCTATTGCTAGAACTTCAAGCACTATATTAAAGAGATATGGAGAGAGTGGACAGCCTTGTCTCGTTCCTGATTTTAGTCAAATCGCTTTGAGTTTCTCTCCATTAAATTTGATGTTAGCTGTTGGCTTGCTGTATATCGCTTTTAGGTTGAAGAATATCTAGCCTCTTTTCAACTTTTGGCTATTATGACTAAAACTGTGTACTCCCACCATCAGTGGAGGAGTATTTCATTTGTCCAACAACCTCCTCATCATGAACTGCCATTTGTATTTGATCTTAGGCATTTTTTACAGGTGTAAGATACACTCTCAGTGTCCTTTTGATTTGCATCCCTGATGTCTAAGGATGCTGAATATTTCTTAAAGTGTTTCTCAGCCATTTGAGATTTCTCGATTGAAATCATTGTTGTGATCTGTACCATATTTTTAATTGGATTATTTAATTTGTTCATGTCTACTATCTTGAATTCTTTATAAATTTTGGATATTAGCCCTTTGCCAGATGTGGAGTTGGTAAAAGTCTGTCTTTTTGTGTCATTGAAAATATCCTTTGCCTTACAGAATTTTTCACTATCATGAGGTCTTATACATTAATTTTTTATTTTAGTACCTAAGTGAAAGGTATCCTGCTCAGGAATTTGTCTCTTATAACAATAAGAGATAAACAATATAACTTTCTCTTCTATCATATTAAACATATCTGGTTTATGTTGAGGTGTTTAATCCGCTTGGACTTGTGCTTTGTGCATTTTTTTCCATTGTATAATTTTTCTTTCTCAAAAACCTAGTAGCCATATATCTGAGTATTTTATTCTGGGTCTTTTATTCAATATCATTGGTCTATCTGCCTGTTATTTGCCAATATTTGTGGTATAATATTGATCTGTAATAGAGCTAGTAATCAATATTGGTGATAATCCCAGAGGTAATTTAACTGTTCAGAATTGTTTTAACAAATCTGCTTTATTGTTTTTCCATATGAAGGCAAGTGTTGTTTCTTTCAAAGTTTGTGCAGAATAGTGATAGAATTTTGATGAGGATTACGTTAAATCTGTAGATTGATTTTGCCAATATGATGTTATATAACTATGTTAATCCTGTCAATCCATGAGCATGGTACAGTTTTCAATTTTCTCCTTTTTTCTTGAACGGCTTGACATTCTCTTCATATAGGTCTTTCACTTGTTTGGTTAGTGTCACCTGAAGATATTTTATATTCTTTGTTGCTTTTGTGAAAGGCATTGTTCAATGTTTTTTTTCTCAGCCAAACTGTTGTTTGCATATAGGAGGGCTACTAAGGTTTTTGAATTAATATTGTATTCAGCCTGTTTGCTGAAGATGTTTATCAGCTGTGGGAGTGACCTGGTAGATTTTTGGAAGGTCACTTATACGTACTACTATACCATCTGCAAATAGTAATACGTTGACTGCATTTCCAATTCATATCCCCTTAATATCTCTAGTTGCTTTATTGCTCTAGTAAGGACTTCAAGTATTATATTGAATAGTCATGAAGAGAATGGATGGCATTGTCTCAGGTTGTCTCTGTTTGGTAGAATTGCTTTGAGTTTCTCTCTATTTAATTTGGTGTTGTTTGATATCTTATTGTGTTATTGATATCTTATTGTATATGGGTCACAGTGTTGGATAAAAGTACATAGGCTTGGGAGAGAGAATAAAAAGACTATAGAGAGTCAAATAAAATTAATGTTTTTTTGTTTGTTTGTTTTTGTTTTTTGGTTTTTCGAGACGGTTTCTCTGTAGCTTTGTAGCCTGCGCTGGAAATAGCTCTTGTAGACCAGGCTGGTCTCGAACTCACAGAGATCCGCCTTCCTCTGCCTCCCGAGTGCTAGGATTAAAGGCATGCGCCACCATCGCCCGGCATAAAATTAATGTTTTAAAACAAAAGGGTAAAGTCTTTAAAGAGACAGAGTACAGATAATCGTAGATTAAAGGAAGTAAAGAAAAATAAGCCATGTAAAAATGGAAAATTCACAGAGAGTCTGGATTTTTTTATTATTGTGTTTTCTTTGAAGTTTGTCTTCACGTTAGATTTTCTAGATGTGCATAGATATATTTCAGATAGAGAGGCATTCTTCATATCTTTCAAATACTACAGAATATGACATTTAAAATATTTTAATAACTTAAGACTTTTCATGACAATGAGACACATCTGCTCCTGGCAGTACCAAGCTACTTCAAGAGGAAGATGGGCATCAAAGAGGCTCCTTATAGAGTTGGTTAGCCATTTGGGAAAGAAACTGCTTTTGTCTTGACTGTTGCATAAACAGGACAGGAAGAACCCACAGAGAGAGGACTGCTGTCCTAAAGGTGACATGATCCTTCAGAGTTCCTGCTTCATGAGAGTCTGTGAGACATTCTGCAAGAAACAGAAGAAAGTGACTGAACTGTCTTTAAAATTTCCTGCTTCATGGAAAGTCTGCTGAATACTATGGGCCTGTAGGCTGATATAACAACACTACAGAAAAACTTTGGGTGACTGTTCAGGCAGGGAGATATCTCTGTCAATTCTAGAATTTTGGAAGTTGCTTACAATGCACTTCCTGTTCATTTAGGTAATATTATATCCTTCTGGAGTCTTTGATGGCGTTGACGAATTTATAGTTATAGTTTTCCTTAGTTATGATCAAAGATAAAGTAGATATAAATATTTTAACTGTAATCCTTGCTTGATACCTGTTTTGTTATATGCAATTTTACTATGTTAAATTTAAAGCCTTCCATGCCGGGTGGTGGTGGCACATGCCTTTAATCCCAGCACTCGGGAGGCAGAGGCAGGCGGATCTTTGTGAGTTCGAGACCAGCCTGGTCTACAAGAGCTAGTTCCAGTGCAGGCTCCAAAGCCATAGAGAAACCCTGTCTCAAAAAACCAAAAGAAAAAAATAAATTTCCTTTTTGTTTAACAATAAAGGGTAATGGTGTAGGAGGTTCTTCTGTTCATATGTTGCTTTTGATGACTAATGAATAAAGAAAGTGCTTTGGGACTGATAGGGCAGATCTTAGGAAGGTGGAAAAAACAGAACTGAATGCTGGGAAGAAGGGTTGAGGGAAATATATGCCACCATGGATCTTTTGCCTGAGATGGACACTGGTTAAGATTTTGTTGGAAAGCCACAGTCATGTGGTGATACACAGATTAATAGAAATGGGTTAAATTAAGATGTAAGAATTAGCCAATAAGAAACTAGAGTTAATGGGTCAAGCAGTGTTTTAATTAATACAGTTTCTGTGTGGTTATTTTGGGTGTAAGCTAGCCGGGTGGCTGAGACAAAAAAGCCACCTCTCCTCACAACAGGAAAGTTATTTTCAAGGTCATAAACCATCATTTTGGGGTGACCTCTGCCATGATCCTAGCCATGGAAGAATTGTACATTCTGGGTAGGGGCATGAGGATGAGAACGTTTAGGCAGGAGGAACACAGATAAGAAAGAAACATAGAAACACATGATAGATAGTAAAAGGTATATAATTCAGTGAATATTGAATGCTGAATTCTGAGTTCTGACTTTACCCACATATATATTTCATTCACTTTAATACTGCAATTAAATAAGTTGAGAAGAAGGTAAAAGACTGCTGTAACATAACACAAAGAATAATGAAAACAGTTATTTGTTTCAATATGTGAGACATCAATCAAATTCATTTGATGCTTAGGGCAGTAAATATAACTTTGATCAAGTATTCTGTAGGCAGCTATTTTCTATGTCATAGCTCCTCTTTTAAATGAAGGAGGATAGAAGAAGTAAGATTGAATTCTCTGACCTTTGTTCAGGTTGGAAAGGATACCTGTAATGACCATCATAATGTTCAAAACACCAACTAACTACAACATAAGTTGAGATATCTTCTTTTGTAGCGACACCTGTTGTCAACAACTTTGAAAGAGCAAAAAGAAGCTCAAACTCTCTGATCTTAAGACAAGGTGTAATAGGCTCACATTTTTGGATCTCCACACTATTTCTATTTCTTTGTTGAGTCTTTGTGTGGTTGGGCATCAGGGTGACAATGACTGCATAAAATGAATTTGGAAATATTCTTTCTATTTCTATTTTGTGGAATGATTTGAGAATTATTGGAATTAACTCTTTGAAAGTCTAGTAAAATTGCAAACTAAAACTGCCCTGGACTTTTTCTGGTTGGAAGACTTTAACGACTGCTTTTACTTAATGAAGGTCTATGGGGATATTTATGGTGTTTAACTGATCTTGACTTAACTTTGGTAAGTGGTAACTATGAAGAAAATTTTCCATTTGTTGTATATTTTCACATAATGTGGAATACAGATATTTGGATTTTTTTGGATTGCCTCAGTTTCTGTTGTAATGTCCTTTTCATTTCTGATTTTTTCTACTTGATATTTTCTCTTTAGTTATTTTGCATAAGGGCTATTAATCTTCTTGATTTTCTCAAAGAAGCAGCCCTTTCTTTCATTGAACCTCTCTCTCTCTCTCTCTCTCTCTCTCTCTCTCTCTCTCTCTGTGTGTGTGTGTGTGTGTGTGTGTGTGTGTGTGTGTTTCTCTTCTCTCTGGATTTTGCTGGTATGAGATTATATATTGCCTGGATATTTGGGGGTTGATATTTGCCCTTGGGTTGACATTTTTTTCTATTACCTTCTGTATGGCTGGATGTGTGCATAGTTAATGTTAGTCACAAGCTATCTTGCTTTCTCCATTGCTGGCGATTTGAAAGTTTTGCTGAATATTTTACTCTAGGCTGGCATTTATGGTCTCTTAGAATCTTCATGACATCAGCACTGGTCTTTCTGATTTTTGAGACTCTAATTAAAAGTCACCTGTAATTTTTTTGACACACTGTCTTTTTATTATTGTTAAAAGAAAAATTTACATTTACTCCTTCCCGCTTCCCCACTACCCCACCACCCTCACCCTGCTTCTTTAAGATGGGGCAGGATACCCTGCCCTATGGGAAGCCCAAGGCTCCCCCCTCCATCTCGGTCTAGGAAGATGTGCATCCATATAGAATAAGTTCCCAAAAAGC
>JAQHUG010000319.1:732265-742516 GCA_028555095.1 Dicrostonyx torquatus
TAATTATATCTTTTTTTTTTTCGAGACAGGGTTTCTCTGTAGCTTTGGAGCCTGCGCTGGAACTAGCTTTTGTAGACCAGGCTGGTCTCGAACTCACAGAGATCCACCTGCCTCTGCCTCCCGAGTGCTGGGATTAAAGGCATGCACCACCACCGCCCGGCCTTTAATTATATCTTTAAAACCTGAGATTCTCTCTTCTACCTCTTGTTTTTGTGTTGGTAATACCTGTCTGCATTTTCTGTTCATTTGCCCAGATTTTTCCACTTCCTGTTTTTGTTTTCTTTATTACTTCTATTTTAACTTTCAGATCATGAATAGTGTTTTTCACTGATTTGCTTTTTTTCTTGCCCTTTGTGGCATTCTTTGCTTATTTTCTCTAATGTTTTGTTTTATTTTCCATGTCTTGTTTTTTTTATTGTTAAAAGAAAAATTTACATTTACTTGCCTTGTCCTGGGCCCACCGCTCACCCACCAACCCTCAACCCTCCCCATACTTCCCTGATATGGGGCAGGATACCCTGCCCTGTGGAAAGCCCAAGGCCCTCCCCCCTCCATCCCGGCCCAAGAAGGTGTGCATCCATACAGAACAGGTTCCCAAAAGGCCAATACATGCAGAAGAGATAGGTCCCTCCGCCAATCACTGGCTTATCTGTCAGTCCCCATTGGCAGCCACATTCAGAGAGTCCAGTTTGGTCATATGCTCCTCAGTCCTGGTCCAGCTGGATTTGATGAGCTCCCAATAGATCAAGCGCACTGTCTCAGTTGTTGGGCCAGTCCCTCACGGTCCTGACTTCCTTGCTCATCTTCTTCCTCCTTCTGCTCCTCCACTGGCCCTTAGTAACTCAATCCCTTCCTCTGATGTGAATGTGGGTCTCTGGCTCTATCTCCATCCATCATGTGAAATTTCTATGGTGATAATCAAGATATTCATCAATGTAACTATAAGGAAAAGTGATTTCAGGCACCCTCTCATCTGCATCCCAAGTACCTAGTTGGGGACATCCCTATGAACACCTGAGATCCCCTCTCGAGACAAGTCTCTTGCCAATCCTAAAATGACTCCCTTAATGTAGATGCCTTATTCCCTTCTCCAATATCCACCCTTCCTCCCTCTCCCCCTCCACCACCCCAGGCTCTCCCCAGTTCTTCCTTCTCCCTTCTACCCCCCTCCCTCTTGCCTACTCCCACCGCCAACCCCTACCTCCACCCCCATCCCCACCCAATCCCCACACCCATGCTTCCAACTTTGCCTGGCGATCAGGTTTGCTTCCGAAATCCAGGAGGATCTATATATGTTTTTCTTTGGGTTCACCATGCTATTTGGCTTCTCTAAGCTTGTGAGCTATAAACTCAATGTCCTTTGTTAATGGCTAGGGTCCACTAATGAGTGAGTACATACCATACTCATCTTTTTGGGTTTAAGCAAGTTTTTCACTTCTTTCTTAAGGACCTCTGTTATCTTCATAAAGTTATTTTTAAGGTCATTTTCTTTTCTGTTCTGCTCAGATGTGTTGGAATAATTGGGTATTGCTGTTGAATGGTAACTGTGCTCTGGTGGTACCATATTGCCCTGGCTGTTGCTGATTGTATTTATTCATTGCCATTTAGTTATCTGGGCTTATGTTGGTTAGTTATCATCTCTGATTTCTGAGTTTGTCTTTTGTGGATAGATATTTTGCTCCTTGGTTTCTGTTTTGTTTTTGAGTTTCTAATTTTCTAGTCCTCAATTTCTTGTGGCTAGCATGACCTTTCATCTATGTAGGAGTCTCTGTCCCAATTGCTAGTTAGCCTTCTGGTGGATAGTTTGACCTTTGGTGCAAGAGGTGATCTCTGTTCTTCTGATTGGTGTGGCCTACACTTGATCTGCTGAAATTACTTCAGCGTGGTGCAGCTTGAGACTATTCTGACTGGTGAGGCTTTTGCTTAAGTTCAAGAAATCCCTTAGGCATAGGATCAGGGACCAGCATCAGGGTCAGAAATGATATGGGATGCTGTGGGCCTGCGGAAGGGATCCAGTATACAAATTACAGGAAGTCTGCAGTTATGCTGGCAAGTGGATCACTCACTCTCAATGTTACTTAAAATAAAAAATTCATGATAGCACATCTACCTACCCACATAGAATCATCTGAGTAGATCTATATAAAAGGTGGGAAGTAGAACCTCAAGTCCAGGTTGCCACCTCACCTCCTGGGTATTGAACAATATCCTTGTTTGTGTCCACCTAAGTGTTTCCTAATTAGTCTGCCATGGAATCATAAATGTTCAAGAAGCTGCCTATGTGATTTCAATTAAATATTTTGTTCTTCGACAGTTTCATACATGAATGTAAATCATTATTTTGTTTCTCTCCATTTTCTGTTATTTCCTTCCTTTTTGTTTTCACAGACTGATGACTTTGGGTTTTATTTTGTGATCATTTAGTATAACCAGGCATATATGAATGACTATTGAAGTGTGGTCTAGTCACTAGTGGATATATAGCTAAAGAACATGGTGCTTCCACCTTTCCCTGAATCTATCAGTAGAAATTAAGTAACAAGAAGTTCTCTAAACTCCTTTTTCCTCTGTACCTACTGATAAGCCCATTCATGGGTGAATAAATGGAAGGAATCTGAACTTTCTTTGGGATTTCATTAGAATGTGTATGTCTTTGCTTCTGTTCTGTGTCTTTTAAATTGTTTCTTCCTAAATTTTCCCAAGTTTCTCTGAGTCTTCCAGGCCATGATACAACGGTCTAATTTTGGGCTGAACATTTATGCATTATGTATTAGGAGAACTTTGCACAGCTATAAGTATCTCTGTGAAATCACCATTTTTATTGGAAAGTGAGGGTTGGCAAACTAAGTCTTAGAGGAGCACTTGTCCATAAAGTTTAGGTTTCTCTATTACTGAGTAGTGTGTCAGTGTGTATATGGACGACTATTTAATTAAAACATCTTTGAAGCAAGTTACAGAATCCTTTGCATGTATGCCCAGGAGTATCTGGGACATATAGGAGATATATTCATAATTTCTTTGTTTTCCTCATTTTTATATTTTCCTTCATAAATGCCTTTATCTTCTGAGCTATCTCATCTGCTAAAATTGTAATTATATAATGAAGATGACTATATATTAACCTTCCCAAAAATTTCCACTTAGATAAAACCTAATTTGGCAAAATGCCACGAATTGGTGTTGGTTCAGAAAGTAGAGAGCATTAAAATTGAGAAAACATAAAGTTCTTTCCAGTTGGAATTCTCAACTCATCAGTGACATTGGTGTGTCATCTGTGTTCATGCTATAATTCATGTTATTTTTTCCACAGATTGCTGGGTGTAACATTCTGCTAATTATCTTACCCCTGAACAAAATTTCTTTGTGCAAATATATCTCTTAAATTTGAAAGTAATATTTAAAAAGAAAGAGCCACTGCTATGCAGATATTAGGATTTTCTTAAGAATGCATTTGCCGTTTTTTCATGATGTTTGACTCACCGTTTCCAAAAAAATTCTAGATTTGAATCCTCTTATTTTTAATGTTGTTGTTATTTCATTACTTCATTTTTTTACTTGTGCAATTAATTAAAAATATTGTTAAATGATTTCAGCCTGTATAATCACAACAAAATATCAGAAATTACTGAAGTGAGCTTCAAGGTGTTTTTATGTCTTCTAAAATTTCTCTGTTTTTACTCAAACATAGCTCTATTTTTACTAAAATATATCCATTTTATGATATAATATTTTAACTAAAATTTGAAAGAATTCAATCTCTTCAGAGTCATGTAAGAATTCTTCCTACTGTGTTTGTGAGACAAATACAGATTTTATGACATGGAGATCAATATAAAAGCATTTGCCTTTCATTCAGACACTTTTACCATTTGACAGTTTATCAGTATTGACTTAACCTCATCACTGGTGTGCTAGAAATAACTTGTCACTAATTATCATTTTTATATTTATTCATCTAAATATCAAAATTGTATACTTGATCCAGAATTAGTTCAAATCCTGAATCTTTCCATTAGGGTTGTCATTTGCCATGCTTTTTTATTTAGACTTCAAAAAATATTTCTAGACATCATTAAAAGGAAGGAAGACTGGTAAACTTTTAATGTGGAAAAAAATAAGAAAATTTTAGCAAAATAATAAAAAAGAAAATGGAAAAATCCTGTACAGAAAACGTATTTGAATTTTAAATGAGTTCAATAGAAGCCTGTCTAGAAATGTAATAAAAAATAATGGTGTCTAAATCAAAAGTTACAGTAAATTGAAATAATTCTGACAGACACTAATTGTAGTGAAAAATGACATTAGACACTATGAGTTACAATGTTGTAACTCATGTTAAGGAAAAATAACTTTTGGGTACAAGTAACTAATAGGCTTTTTGTGCAATTTTATAATACAATTAGTAAAGTGAAGTGAATCATGTACACACATTGTAAAAATAATTAAATTTCTTGCCAATGTGATATAAAATATGGATATGAACCAGGACAACATAAAGAACTAAGCATGGTAACCAAGATGACAATGATGATCAGGCTGAAGCTACTGCAGAAGGAAATATGAAGTACTCTTAAACATTAGATTAGATAGGAAAAACACTCTATTGTCTTCTTGACTAGGATAAAAAGTTAATAATATCCTGGAATTTAAAAGTAATGAGTTCTTGAGGAGATCCATCCAGAGTGGTAAGTGGGTGGCTGCCCAGACAGGCAGTCCCGGGAACAGAGTACAGGCCCCCTCCTCCAGGGAACAGAGTACAGGCCACCTCCAATTCACTAAATGTTTCTGGCAATCCAGCGAGGTGTCTCTCTGGCTACTGGCTTTCTCTATTTACAACATCACGTCTTGCCCCCAAACACTCCTTTCCATCTGTGGGGTCCTTGGATCCCCCAACTTAGTCTGCTTTGGGGCTGAGTTTTAGGGAGCTGCTGGAGAGAGTTCCTGCCACAGGAGTCTCATTGTTCCACACCACCTTGCCCCCCCAAGCCTGCCCTTTTGTCTGCTAGGTCCTTGGAGCCCAACAAGAGACTCTGCTTCTGTACTGAGGAGACCCATCCTCAGTGGTGAGTGGGTGGTTGCCCAGCAGGACAGTCCTAGGAAAGAAGTACAGGTCCCCTCCAATTCCCTAAATTTTTGGCCATCCAACAGGTCGTCTTCCTGGCTACTCTTTTCTTATTTACCCCATCCCATTTGGGCCCCAAGAACTCCTTTTCATCTGGGGGGGGTCCTTAGATCCACCAGCACAGCTTGCTTCAGGGAAGAGGGAATCTGAGAGCCAGCTCCAGGACTGAGGGGACCTAAGAGCGGGGAGACCAAGAAAAATCCCCCAGTACACAGTGAGCCACAGCAAAGATTGGGTCAAAATGCCAAGACTCTCCTGGGTGAATTTGAAGGAAGAGATGGGCAGGCGCCAATTCAAGAATTCCTTTAACAACCTGAAAATCAATATGATAACAACAGAATCCAGTGAACACACAACAGGAAGATTTGAACACCCTAACCAAGAAGAAGTAGAGGAAACTGACTTAAAATATAACATTATGAAAATGATGGAGAGTCTTAAACAGGAAGTGAAAAATTCCCTTTAAAGAAATGGAAAAGAAGACAAACAAAAAATTAGAAGAAATTAATAAATCCCTCAAAGATACCCAAGAAAATCAAGAAAAAGGAAACAAACAGGTTAAAAAAAAGAAAAAAAAAAGTTCAAGTCTTGAAGATCGAGACGGAGGTAATAAAGAAAACACAAACCAAGGGACGGCTGGATATGGAAAATCTGGATAAATAAACAGGAACTACAGAGAATAGTATACTGACAAAATTCAAGAGATAGAAGAAAGAATCTCAGGTGCTGAAGATACTATAGAGGAATTAGACAAATTGATCAAAGAAAACAGCAAATCAAATAAATTCTTAACACAAAACATCCAAAGACTCTGGGACATCATGAAAACGCCAAACCTAAGAATAATAGGTATAGAAGAAGGAGAAGAATTACAGTTCAAAAGCCCAGAAAATATATTCAACAAAATTATAGAAGAAAAATTTCCCAAACTTAAGATGGATATTACTATGAAGGTACAAGAAACTTACAGATCACCAAATAGACTGGATCAAAGAAAAAAAAAATCCCCTCACCATATAATAATCAAAACACAAAAACATACAGGATAAAGAAAGAATATTAAGAGCTGCAAAGGAAAAAGGTCAAGTAACATATAATTGTAAACCTATCAGAATTACACCTGACTTTTCAATGGAAAGCATGAAAGCCAGAAGGTCTTGGATAGATGTGCTGCAGACACTAAGAGACCATGGATGCAAGCCCAGACTGCTATACTCAGTAAAGCTTTCTTTCACCATCGATGGAGAAAACAAGATATTCCATGGCAAAAACAGATTTAAACAATACATAACCACAAACCCAGCCTTACAGAAAGTACTAGAAGGAAAAGCACATCCCAAGGAGGCCAAAACCACCCACAATAACACAGACATTTGACAACTCTCCACACCACAACTCAAAGAAGGGAAACACACAAACACTATCAACAAAAAAAAAGGTAACAACCACTGGTCATTAATATCACTTAACATCAATGAACTCAATTCGCCTATAAAAAGGAACAGTTAAAGAGAATGTATACAAAAACAGGATCCAACATTCTGTTGTTTACAAGAAGCACACCTCAACCTCAAAGACAGACATTATCTAAGAGTAAAGGGCTGCGAAAAGATTTTCCAATCAAACAGACCTAAGAAAATAGCAGATGTGGCTATACTAATATCTAACAAAAATGATTTCAAACTAAAATCAATCAGAAGAGATGGAGAAGGACACTTTATACTCATAACAAGAATAATTCATCAGGATGAAGTCTCAATCCTGAATATATTGCCCCTAATATAAAAGCACTCACATATGTAAAACAAACATTACTAGAACGAAAGCCACACATCAAACACCACACAGTAATATTAGTAGATTTTTATCATTCCTCTCTCACAAATGGACAGATTAACCAGACAGAAACTTAGTAGAGAAATAGAAGGACTAATAGATGTAATGAATCAAATGGACTTAACAGACATTTATAGAACATTCCACCCAAACAGGAAAGAATATACCTTCTTCTCAGCATCTCATGGAATCTTCTCAAAAATTTACTCACTAACAAAGCAAGCATCCATAGATGCAAAAAAAAAAAATTGGTAACCACCTGTGTCTTAGTGGATCACCATGGAAAAAAGTTAGAATTTAACAACAATTCAAACCCCAGAAAGCCTACAAACTCATAGAAACTGAACAGTCAACTACTGAACCACCCCTGGGTCAAGGAAGAAATAAAGAAATTAAAGTCTTCCTTGAATTCAACAAAAATAAAGACACAACATACCCTAACCTATGTGATACTACAAAAGCAGTGCTAAGAGGAAAGTTGATAGCACTAACTGGCCACATAAAAACTGGAGAAATCTCACATTAGAGACTTAACAACACACCTGAAATATCTCTCTCTCTCTCTCTCTCTCTCTCTCTCTCTCTCTCTCTCCATATATATATGCAGACTCACCCAGGAGGAATAGAACACTGGAAATAATTAAAATGAGGGCTAAAATTGACAAAATAGAAACTCAGAAAACAATCCAAAAAAATCAATGAAACAAACAGCTGGTTCTTTTAGAAAATCGACAAGATTGAAAAACCTCTATTCAAACTAATCAAAAGGCTGAGAGAGAACATGCAAATTAACAAGATCAAAAATGAAAAGGGGGACATAGCAGTAGACACTGAGGAACTTCAGAGAATCATTAGCCTATGCCACAAAATTGGAAAATGTAAAAGAAATGGACATTTTTAAAGATAAGTATCAAATACCAAAAGTAAATCAAGACCAGGTGAACAATTTAAATAGACGTATAAGTCACGAGGAAATAGAAGCTGTCATCAAAAACCTAGCAAGCAAAAAAAATCTAGGAGAAGATAGTTTTAATGCAGAATTCAACCAGAACTTTCAAGAAGAGCTAATATCTATACTCCTTAATGTCCTTCACATAATAGAAAGAGAAGAGTCATTGCCAAATATTTTTTAAGAAGCTAAAGTTACCCTAATACCAAAGCCACACAAAAAATCAACCATGAAAGAGAATTACAGACCAATATCACTCAAGAACATTGATGCAAAAATGTGCAATAAAATTCTGGCGAACCGATCCAAGAACAGATAAAAAAAAATCATCCATTATGATCAATTATTCTTTATCCCAGAGAAGCAGGTTCAATATATAAAAATCTATCAATATAATCCATCGTATAAATAAACTGAAAGAAAAAAATATATGATTATTTCATTAGATGCTGAAAAAGCATTTGACAAAATTCAACACCCCTTTATGATAAAAATCTCAGAGAGATTAGGGATACGGGGTCATACCTAAATATAATAAAAGCAATATACACCAAGCCAACAGCTAACATCAAATTAAATGAATAAAAACTCAAAGCTATTCTACTAAAATCAATAACAAGAAAAGGCTGTCCACTGTCTCCATATCTCTTTAATATAGTGCTTGAAGTTCTAACAATAGCAATAAGACAGCATAAGGAGATCAAGGGGATTCAAATTGAAAAGGAAGAAGTCAAACATTCATTATTTGCAGATGATATAATAGTGCACATACGTGACCCCAATACCTTTTCCAAAGAACTCCTATGGCTGATAAATACCTTCAGTGATGTAACAGGATATAGGATCAACTTTTAAAAATCAGTAGCCCTCCTATACAAAAATGATAAAGAAGCAGCGAGGGAAATCAGAGAATCATCACCTTTCACGATAGCCATAAATAGCATAAAGTATCTTGGGTAACACTAACCAAGGAAGAAAAAGATCTATTTGACAAGAACTATAAAGCATTGAAGAAAGAAATTGAAGAGGATACCAAAAAACGGAAGGAACTCCCAACTCTTGGATTGGTAGGGCCAACATAGTAAAAATATCAATTCTACAAAAGAAAATTTATAGATTCAATGCAATCCCCATCAAAATCCCTACAAAATTCTTCACAGACCTTGAGAGAACAATAATCAACTTAATATGGAAAAATAAAAAGCCCAGGATATCCAAAACAATACTATACAATAAAGGAACTGCCAGAGGCATTACCATCCCTGACTTCAAGCTGTATTACAGAGCCACGGTAATGAATGCAGCTTGGTGTTGGCATAAAAACAGAGACACTGACCAATGGAATCGAATCAAAGACCCAGATATTAACCCACAAAGCTATGAACACCTGATTTTTGACAAAGGAACTAAAATTATACAATGGAAGAAAGAAAGAATCTTCAACAAATGGTTCTGGCATACTTGGATGTCAACCTGTAGAAGAATGAAAATAGACCCATATCTATCACCATGCACAAAAGTTAAGTCCAAATGGATTAAAGACCTCAATATAAATCCAACCACACTGAACCTGACAGAAGAGAAAGTGGGAAGTAGCCTGCAATACATGTGCACAGAAGACCACTTCCTATGTAAAACCCCAGTGGCACAGGCATTAAGAGCAACCATGAATAAATGGGACCACCTGAAACTGGGAAGCTTCTGTAAAGCAAAGGACACAGTCAGTAAGGCATCCCACTAAATGGGAGAAGATCTTCACTAACCCCACATCAGACAAAAGTCTGATCTCCAAAATATACAAAGAACTCAAGAAACTAGACATTAAAATTCTAAATAACCCAATTAAAAATCGTGTAATGATCTGAACAGAGAATTCTCAATAGTTCAAATGGCCAAAAGATACTTAAGGTCATGTTCAACTTCCTTAGTTATCAGGGAAATGCAAATCAAAACAACTTTGAGATACCATCTACACCTGTCAGAATGGATAAAATCAAAAAAGCAAGGATAGCCTATGCTGGATAGGATATGGATTAAGGGGAACACTCATCCATTGTTGGTGGAAATGCAACCACTTTGGAAATCAGTGTGGCGGTTTCTCAGGAAACTGGGAATCAACCTACCTCAGGATCTCGCAATACCACTCGTTGGAATATACCCAAGAGATGCCCAACCATATTACAAAAGCATTTGTGTAACTATGTCCATAGCAGCATTATTTGTAATAGCCAGAACCTGGAGCTGGAATTCTTCTCCTTCTTCCACCCCTATTATTCTTAGGTTTGGTCTTTTCATGGTGTCCCAGATTTCCTGGATGTTTTGTGTTATGAATTTGTTGGTTTTG
>JAQHUG010000319.1:743799-796215 GCA_028555095.1 Dicrostonyx torquatus
TTCTTAGTGAAATAACCCAAACCCAACAAGATGATTATGGTATGTACTCACTCATTAGTGGACTCTAGCCATAAACAAAGGACATTAAGCTTATAGCTCACAAGCCTAGAGAAGCCAAATAGCAACGGCAACCCAAAGAAAAACATATGTTGATACTCCTCGAAATTGGAAGCAAACAAGATCGCTGGGCAAAAGCTGGTAGCATAGGTGTGGGGATGGGGGTGGAGGTGGGAGTCGGCGAAGAGGAGAGGGTTAAGAAGGGAGAAGGGAAGGACTGGGGAGAGCTTGGGGGAGTGGGAGGGTGGAGACGGAAGAAGAGTGGATATTGGAGAAGGGAATAAGTTATCTCCATTAACAGAACCATTTTATGTTTGGCAAGAGACTTGGCTCTAGAGGAAATCCCAGGTGTCCATGGGGATGTCCCCAGCTAGGTCCATGGGCAGCAGAGGAGAGGGTCTCTGAACTAGTCTTGTCCAATAGTCACATTGATGAATATCTTGATCATCACCATAGAAATTTCATTTGATGGATGGAGATAGAGACAGAGACCCACATCCACATTAGAACAATGGATTGAGCTTCCAAGGTCCAGTTGAAGACAGAATGTGGGAGAAGATGAACAAGCAAGTTAGTACTGTTAGGTTTTAGTCCATCCACTGAGACTGTGTGCCTGATCTAATGGGAGCTCACCAAATCCAGCTGTAACGGGACTGAATGAGCATATGATCAAACCGGACTCTCTGAATGTGTGCTGCCAATGGGGGCAGACTGAGAAGTCATTGATAATGGCACTGGGACCTATATCTTCTGCATATATTGGTTTTTTTTGAAACAGTCTAGATATATAGATATATATTTCAGTTAGATATTCTTCATAGCTTTTGAAGACACAAAACATGGCATTTAATGTTTTAATAACTTAGGGATTTTCATGACAATGGGACGTCTGCTCTTGGCAGCACCAAACTACTTCCTGAGGAAGATGGGCATCGAAGAGGCTCCTTATGGAGTTTGCTAGCCATTTGAGCAAAAAACTGCTCTTGCCTGGACTGCTTAAATGGACACAAAGAACCTGCAGAGAGAGGACTGCTGAACTTGCCTAAAGGTGAGATGATCCTTCGGGGTTCCTGCTTCATGAAAGAGTCTATGAGATATTCTGCAGGATACAGAAAAAAAGTGATTGAACTGCCTTTGAAATTTCCAGCCTTATGGAAATGTCTGCTGGATACTATGGGCCTATAGGCTGAAGATGGATGCCCCAATGGTACAAAAGAATTTTGGGTGACTGTACAGGTAGCAAGATGTCTCTGTCATTTCCAGAGTTTTGGAAGTTGCTTATTTCTTGTTTAGTTATGTAATATTTTATCTTTCTGGAATATTTGATAGAGTTGAAGAATACATAGTTACAGTTACAATTTTCCATTGGTATGATAAAAGATAAAATAGATCTAAATATGGTTACTGAAGTTCTTGCTTGATAACTGTTTTGTTATATGTACAATTTTACTGTGTTAAAATTAAAGCCTTTCTTTTTGTTTAAACAGAAAAAGGGGAAATGATGTAGGCAGTCCTTCTGTATTTCTGTTGCTTTCATTGGTTGAATAAAGAAACTGTCTTGGCCTCTTGATAGGTCAGCCCATTGGTGTGGGCAGTGTAGACAAAGCAGTATTCTGGGAAGAAGAGACAGGCAGATGCTGTCTGATGGACGCTGATTAGACTCATGCTGGTAAGCCACAGTCAAGTGGAGATACACATTAATGGAGATGGGTTAAACTAATATGTGAGAGTTAGCCATTAAGGGGCTGGAGATAATGGGCCAGGCAGTATTTCAATGAATACAGTTTCTGTGTAATTATTTTTGGGTTATGCTTGCCAGCCACAGCCAGATGCAGCGTTCTGCACCTCATACAACATTCCTCTCTCTGTCTGGAAGTCCTGCCTATACCTTGTGACTAATTATTAGCTGCTCAAGCCTTATTAAAACAATTTCACCAATGTATTTTCACATAGTGTATGAATGTCTCACAACTGAATACTCTTTGTGAAAGAGGTGTAAAGGTTTTGAGGACTACTGACTATATACCTAATTTTGCCCACCGCTAATTGACACTTCAATTACTAAGCCTTGGAAAATAACCAATAAAATTCTGTATAAAATGGGTTTTCATGCAGCTCAATATTCATATCAAATTGATTCTGAGGAAAAAACATTTGATGAGACTTGACAAGTAACTGCATCACTAGCAAAGGAAAAGTCCTTATTAGTACTGTGAAGAGACATACTGTGACCTTAATCCATTTTGAAGAAATTTCACACCTGACAGCTTGCTGAAGCTGCCTTTTGAAAAGTAATGCAGCCATTCATCATCTTCATAATTGATAATGTATGCTATTAAATTATTTCATTTAAGGAGAGGCAAATAGAGGACACCATTTGGAAAATTAGAATGAATTTGAAAATCCAAAGAAATTTGAAGGAGAAAAATCATGCTTGAGTATAATAGTATTAACAAAGCCTCTTAATATGCATTGTATATTGGTTACAGTATGTAGGGTAAGGTTTCTCTCAGTAGTCATTCTGAGTTAAAACATGTTTTTCCACTTAACTAAGTCTATAACCTTTAGTAACCACTTAAACCTTCTGTGCATCAGGTTCTTAGCAGTACATGAAGCTAAAAATAGTATTCACTTAGGAGGCAGAAACAGGAGGATCAAAAGGTCAGAACTACATAGGAGTTTGAAGACTCTCTGAGCTAATGAGTGCTTGTCTCAAAAATCAAATAACTAGTAATGTTTATATAAAGGGTTAAATTATAAGCACAGTATTCAAACTTAGCAAACAATAGCTACTATTTTTCAAGTCTTTCCAATTTTTATTATTAGTTTTGTGGGGGTATTTTTGTATTTTAGATCTCTTTATTTTACTTTGTATGTAGAAGTGTTCTGTTTGTACTTCTGTGTGTGCAGCACCTGAATCCTTGGTGCCCAGAGTAGTCAAAGGAGGACATTATATTTTCTGTAATTGGATACTAAGATGGTTGAGTGATACTGTATGAATGCTTGTAACTAAACCAAAATTCCTAGTAAGAGCAACAAATGCTCTCAATCATTGAATCAGTTTCTCAGTACCTAGTATTTATTCCCTTTATTTATTGTTTATTTATTGTAAATTTTGTTTTGATCATAATTCACTCCCTCCTTCAACTCCTCTCAGAATCTCCCTACTCCCTATCCATCCAACTTTGTATTTGTTAAAACAAACAAATAAACAAAAAATACAATCATCAAATACAGTTTGTGCTATACTTATACTCTTGGATGCATGGATTCTACCTTATGATTTTGTGTATGTATATATTGGAAATAAAACCTAGGGCCTTTCTTCAGGTACTCTATCATAAGATCTTCACTTTTAGACTTTTGTCATGTAAGGCATGCTAATTTTAAGAATTTTCAGAGACAGAGAATAAATTGTAATAACAGTGTTATATAATCAACACACAACTTTATATAATGAAAATACTTATTATGGTGTCATTGTTCAGGTGATCATGAAGACTAAAAAGGATTAAGTGTCTTGACCTTGAGACCCAAGATAGCAAGTGGTCTATTTTGATTCCTGAGGCCCTCAGGACTGGAGATGTAAAGAGTGGTTCATCTTCCAGTCCTTATGATCTGAGACCAATGATTATTAGCGGCAAAAGATCCAGATTCCAGCATTACATAACAGAGTGAATTTTTTAATATATTTTTTGGGAATTAGATGTATCCATCCACAGCTGCAGACACACCTGCTTTATTCAGCTCACAATTCAAATGCTAGTCTGTACTTAGAACTTACAGGAACATTCACAAATATTGTTTAACCAATTATCAGACATCACATTGGGTGAGTTAACATATAAAGAACCCATCACAGGTATGAAATCATGATCTCTTCATTTGTTTTCTTTATGATTTATGTAAATATTTAAGGTAATCTAAGTACAATATCCTAAATTTTAACCAAGAAACAGCAGTAGAATTTTCAATATCTAACACTGAGAATAGCTTTTAATGAACTTTCATTGAAATGCAATGTATTATTAAAAATGTTTCTATGTTAGTTTATGGCAATAAAACATATGGATATGCTATCTCCAGTATTCTGGGTTCTGTGAAGTTTCTAAGATCCCCTGTCAAAGGACACTCCTCCACCACACTGTGTGTAAAATTTTTAACCCCAGGCCCTAGCTTAAATCTTTCTATTATCAAAAACTACATCCCTGTAGAATTTATTGTAAAGAGGTTTTCTCTCTCAATATGCCTGAATTACATGCCAGAAAGTTGTATCACAGTTACATTTAGACTTCACCAGATCTTAAAATTTAAGGAATTGTTTTTATATTCTCTCAAATTAATTTAATTTTCTCATTTCTTCCTATTCAGTCTAGTGTCCCACTTTTATAAGCATTTCTTTTCATAAAGCCCCTGTTATCTCACACTTCTATAGGCACTTATGCTCATCTGTCAGATCCTAAGAACTAAATCTATCTAATTCCACCTATTCTGTAACTGCAGCCGAAATGACAAAACTAGGAACAGAGTGCAAGCACTAGTCTCACTAAATTCAAGATCTTCCTGGTGGACAATTCATTCCTTAGTGTTCCGTAGCTATGCTGTAATATTTTACCTATCTTATTAACTCAGACAGAGGTCATGTACTAAGAAGATGTGTTCATGCTGTCTTTATTTCAATAAAGCCTTAATATCTCTTTTCCATAATGAAAGGTAATCTTTCATTTGAAAAATGAACAGAGTATAAATTTTACAAGCTTTAGAGAAGCACTGGTGTCTCCTTACTCAGCAAGAATTGTTTAATTATAATCACTCTTTTGTCTTCACAATAAGGACAGACTGTATTTACAGTACAAACTGACAAGTAAAACAGCATACTTGAACTGATACTCTTTCAACTCCTTAAGGTTTTCACTACAACACCATCACCTTCCTCTAACAATGACTTCTCATCTCTTTGGAGCTCTTTCAAAATAATACGTATTTCTTTATATTTCTAGTATCCTAAAGAGTGCTGGATTTGTACAACTCAAAGTTATCACTCAGCTCCCTCATGTTATTTACAGAAAATAACAAAAAAGTACATTTCCAGTGACCATGTACTCTTTCTTTTTTCTTTTGTCTTTGAAAAGCTTGAAAATGGTTTTATATACAGAACAAACAGCTTCTGACATAATCATCAGGTATATCCATTTTTAAATGCAATGCTGAATTTCAAAACCTTCTCACCTTCCTCTAAACTCTACCTCCCCATCTGTTGACTTTTATCCTTCTTATATTTTGTGCAACATGACAATTTTATGTTTTGGGTTTTATTTTTCTATTTCTTTGACCCTTACTTCCCTCTCTGTTGTGTTCTTCCCTTCTTGATTTTGTCTTAACTGGCGTTTTTATTTCTATTTTTAATTTTCTCTTGTACATTAGCAGTAATTCATTGATCTTCCAACACCTTTTCCACCATATGAAGTCCTTGCACTACTGCTGTTTATTTTCCCTTTCTTCCTTCATTTGATCTTATGAAATTATACTAAACCACAAATATACAGCAGTACTGGGGGTTCTACACCCAAAACTTCTTAAATAATTTCAGAACTGTTGATAAAAGAATGACTGCAGATAGCAGAGGGTTTCAATCATTTCAACACCATTCTAGAAATAGAGGCATGCAGAAACTGACTTAGTTTCTGTAAAGACAAGACTTTTTTTTTTTCCAGAACAGACTTTAAAGTGAATACATTTAAGATCTCAACCTTAATCATAAGTTGAGATGTGACATAGCTCTCCTTTGATGAGCCTTCTCTCTGCTTTGGAAATCTTGAATGAGATTTTTAGACATTCTGTTGATTCTGTCTTCTCTGCACTTAGCCACAACAAAATTCCTGATGAAAAAGCACCCACATATGTGGGGTTCTTCTCTCCAGTTTTTTATTCATTATAATTTTGAGCCAGATATTCTATAAATTCTTGCTAGCTTGTTAATGACATGAAACATATTGTATGTGTGTGTGCATGTACACATGGGTGCTTGTACATATGTGTACATTTATTTATGTGTGGTATACATGTGGTTGCATGTCATAGTATTTTTAACCTAAAGTTAGTGTCACATGTCTTTTCTTTGGTTCTGTCTGTCTTATGTTTTTAAGACATAATACTTCCCAAAGGGGTCAAGGACACAAAGAAAACAAAGAGAATAGACTACATAAGGCTCATAAGGGCTCACAGAGACTAAATTGACAACCAGAGAATCTGCATGTGATTGACCTAGGCACTCTGCATACATGTTACAGTTGTGTAACTTGGTCCTCTTATGGGAATCCTAACAGTGAGAGCAGGGGCTGTCTCTGACTCTTTTTCCATCTATTGGCAACCTAATCCTCATACTGGGTTGCCTTGTTCAATCTTAATACAAGGGGGGGTGTGTAGTCTTATGGTGAATTGATATTCATGTTTGCTTATATCCATGGGAGACCTGCCCTTTTCAGAATAGAAACAGCAATAGAGGAGGAGTGAGGGCAGAGTAGACATGAGGGGGCTTGGAGGAGAGGATGGAGGGAAACTCTGCTCAGGGTGTAAAATAAATGAATACATTAATAAATAAATTGGAAAAAGACCTGGTGGGTGAGATGTGATATTGCATTGTTCTAGGACTCAGTACTGAAGGAAGGGAAAGCCCCAAAATTAATCTGTCACCTCATTCCCAACTCTAAAACTGTAGGCCTATATAAATCTCGCTTTTTTTTAGTTCTTTAGATCAAATTAAAGTCCTAATGTTTTTAATAGCAAATACTCTATCATCTGAAGTGTTTTCCCAGTCATTAAGTATAATTTTAAAGAAATTCGACATTAATTTTAAAATTTTATACTCTATCTCTTTTTACCTTTCCTTTTCAATTTCATTAAACCTCCACCACTGCACAACAAAAATAATTTAGAAACAACAGAACCATTAATGAGGTTAAAGAAAAACTTTAGAAATCACTCTCACTAATACTTACTATCTCTGAATGAATGTATTAGAATCAAGTGATTGAAGAAATTGAACAACAAAGTAAAAGTAATTTTAGGGTTTATTAACTTGTTGACATTCTATGTTTTTTTAACTTATTTGATTTGATAGAATAACTTAGATTTAATTTTAATGTGTTCTTGTAATATTCAGATTGAGGACATCAGGATGCAGCCTTCTTCAACCCTCAGTGAAAGCCGTGTCATAGGGAACGGATATTGGACAGAACAATAATTTTTCAAGCAAAAGACAATGATTGAAAATTTTAAAAACAAAATACTGCTCTTCTAGAGACATGGTTCATTTCTAAGCACCCACTGGTCAGCTAACAGCCATTTGCACTCCAGTTCTTAGGTATCCAACATTCTTCAGCAAGACTATACCTACGAATGCTTTGTAAATAGTCCACCAACTAGTGACGAAGCATTCTAATACATGAGCCTATGGAAGTTACTGTCACATAAATCTCCCAGGCCTAATTATTTCTGTTTCTGTTATAAAGGAGTATAAATAAGTATTTCCTTTTATTACTGAGATAAATACCAAATGTTGACCTTATAGTTAGACCCACATTTTGTAATTTCTTAAAGGATTTTATTTTTGATTTTGAAACAGAAAGAAAAAAAGATTTTATAAGAGTACATGTCTATCTAAAGTATAATCCAGTTTATCAATCACACTGAATTTCAGAGAGAACATTTTATTAGCTATTTAAACAGCTGATATTAGTAAAACAAATAGAAAATCATTTTAAGCTTACATTGAATAAATTAAAAGTCTCTAGAGAGTTAAGTTTGTATCTTTCTTTTTGCATTATATAAAGACTAATTTTATTAATATTTAAAAGGTCCTCCAACTAGAAAGACCAGATCTTCAGAAAGTAGGTTGGAAGACTACAATGTATCTTTGAGTTAATTTCTTGTAACCCTGGGGTCATTCTCAATTCTCTGATGATACATTTGCTTTCAACAGCTGGCATGGACAAGGAGTACACTATGGCAGAAGAAGTGTTCTTTTCCTATGGTTCTTTATCATAGTAAAGGCCACTGTTTTAATTTGGAAAATTAATTTTTTTCTGGACTCCAATGGATTTTTTATTTCTACCCTCAATAATTTTAGTTTCTAAATATGTCACAAAACTATTTCTGCATTTTCTCTTTTGAAGCCATCTTTTAATAGTTAAAATTCACTTTCACCTTGCTACTGTGATCACCTCATAGTCTTTATCTCTGCCCATGTGTGCAGTAACCCTTCCTTCTCAGGTTTCCATAAGGCATGAAAGTTTGGAAAAGCCAGTGTATGTGTCTGAAATCCTTGAATGGCTTCTACTCCGCTCAGGAAAAAAGTTTATTCCCTCTCCATCAGTTATTCAGCTTAGGGTGATATATTAATTAAACATGACTTGCCTGTAATGCATACATTTCTGTTGTCAAGAGTCTTGTTTAGGTTTGTTAGCTGCTGTTATTTCCAGCATTGCTTTCGTATTAAATCCGGAGAGGAAATAGCTCCCTTATAAGTTAATTGATGTGCTGTTGTGAGGCTTTAAATGCCCTCCACACATTGAACAGAGATGTTGTCTGATAGTTTTCCTATTGTGCTTGATGACTAAGAAAAAGGTAATTGAAATGGAAGTAACAGGTTTTGTAACCGAACCTCGAAAATGAAATACTCTCATTCTAAAAATTGACTCACTGGACTTAATATTACTGTACGAACATGAGGGCACATTAATGAGTGAGCACAGTCTTAGAAACTGCCTTCTCCACTCTCTACAAGACTAAAGACAGGCCAGAACACTCCTCTCTATATTCATCATAAAACATCAGCACTTATCCTTGCCATGTCTAACTCTGGTCCCTTTGATATTTTTATCCCTATTTGCTATGCTTTTGCCTAAGTTTAACTGTTCATCTCTTTCTTTTTATTAGTTCTATTTCACTTCTTTATTTATATGCTTAATTCATCCTCATCATTCAAAGTCGCCTTTAGTTCACTATTTAATTTTTAAATTCATTCAATTTATGTTCTTTGGGTAAAATGTAAGAGAAAATAAAATAAAAAGCTTAATTTGAACTTCACATACTGAACTCAGTTATATAAAATCATATCATGAAAGAGTCCCCAAATATTATACGAATTACTCTCAGAAACAAAACAAAAACACATCAGTTCTTGGTCTGCCAAAGTAAGTCTGGTAATAGAGTGCTTGCTTAGGTACCAGCACCACATGAAGCTGAGTGTGGATATATGCCATTGATTCCAGTAAACACATGGACAGAACAGAATTATATATTCAAAGCCATCCTCTACCTCATAGAGTTGAGGAGACAAATGTCTCAGAAAACAAGTATACATTTTAAAATTTCAAACTTAAATAGACATCCTTTGTCAAAGATAACAGTATCAAAAAAATATGATATAGTCCCCAATTTTGATGTCATTGTTTGATGATACAATACAGTGATAATTGAAAATTTTTATTCTTTTTTTTTAGGAAAAATTGATTTTTAATATGTAAAACAACATTGTTAATTAATACCGCATAGTCATGTTTATAATCAATGTCTAATTTCGTTCCTAATATATCTTGGCTTTATGAATAGTACACTGTACTAGAGGAAGTAAACTTACTTTGTAGGAGGAAGGCTGCTTGTTTGTCCTGGCTGCCCAGAACAGAAATTATCACACAGAAACTATATTACTTATATCGCTCTAGCTTCTTTTTAGCTAACTCTTACATCTTAATTTAATCCATTTCTATCAATCTGTGTATAGCCACAAGGCTGTAGCTTACTGGGAAAATTCCTAGCATCTATCTCCAATGGGGCTACATGACTACTCACTGACTCTGCCTTCTTCCTCCCAGCATTCAGTTTATTTTTCCCCACCAAGTTCTGTTCCTGTATATCATTGCTATATGCTCAACACAGTTGCTTTATTAACCAATGATATTTACAGCATACAGAAGGGAATCCTACATCACCTCCCCTTTTCTGTTTACATAAAAAGAAAGATTTTAACTTTAATATAGTAAAATTACATATAACAAACAGTTATCAAGAATTACAGTTACAATAATTTTATCTTTATCTTTTATCATAACTAAAGAAAATTATAATTATAACTATAAATTCTTCAAATCCATCAAAGATTCTAGAAGGATATAATACTACCTAAATAAACAATAAGTTTATTGTACGCAACTTTCAAAACTCTAGAATTGACAGAGACCTCTTGCTGTCTGGACAGCCACCCAAAGTTCTATTCTATGATTGGGGTATCCATCTTAAGCCTACAGGCCCATAGTATCCAGCAGACTTTTCCATGAAGCAGGAAATTTCAAAGACAGGTCTCTCCGTATTGGCAGTGTGTCACTCACTTTTTTCTGTGTCCTGCAGAATATCTGGCAGACATTTTCATGAAGCAGGAGCTCTGAAGGATTATCTCACCTTTAAGCAAGTTCTATAGGTCCAGCATGTCCAGCTAAGCAGTCCAGGAAAGAGTAATTCCTTAATGAAGTGGCTAGCAAACTCTATAAGGATCCTCTTCAATGCCATCTTCCTCTTCAAGTAGTTTGGTGCTGCCAGGGGCAGATGTGTCTCCTTTTAATGAAAAGTCCTAAGTTCTTAAAACATTTTAAATACCACATTCTGTAGTCTTTGAAAGGGTTGAAAAATACCTATCTATCTGAAATGCATCTCTGTGCATATAGAAATGTAACTAACATGACTACAAACTCGACTATTATAGATGATTATTGATTAGCCTACATTTCATAATTGTACATATCATTTCTAAATGAGCTGGATGAACACAATACCTTATTCTAGATCAGAAATACATATGCACAGTATAACAAAATTTACCTTAAATTTGTATCAATAAACCAAGATCTATACCAATCAAAATTTTTATGACATAACCCCCTTTAAATGTGAAGAAATGTTTATAGACAATATTGGGGAATATGGGTGTAGTTCTGTCCAAACTTCTTCCTGTTGTCTTTTGGGTGAAATAATTTTTTGAGAGGTGTTCAAGGTAACTTTTCAGGGGGTCTTAGTCTATCAAACTACATTAGTCTGGAATTAATCCAAAGGTTCTCCTCCTCTATGGAAACAAAAGCAAAACAAGAAATATTTTCCAAAGCAAGAAATATTTAGACTAATTCTGAAGTCAAGATACCTTTCAAGTATATATGTTGGTTACTTAGCTCCTTCAGAGTCAAAAAATTCAAAAAAACACAATGATATACATAATCTAGACTCCCTGCAAATTTTCCATCTTTATGTGGCTTATTTGTTTTTACTCTATTACTTTTTAATATTTATTTTATTATCTTTGCTTCCTTAATTTTTGACTGTCTAAACTTTGCCTCGTTTAAGACTTTATCTTTTTAAAAACCATTTACTTCCTTTTATAATTGTCTATATTCTTTTTCTTCTCTCTTGCAACCATATGTACATTTATCCAACACTGATTCATTCAGAAATCTTTTATGTCTGAATCTGTCTAATTGTGTATCTTTAACTGCTTTCTATCCAAGAGCACTTCTTAAAGTATTAAGTGCTTCTTAAAAACTTAAGCCACACCATTGCTAGGAGAAATATAACACTTCTTGCTTGCCCTTCCCAGACCAGTATGGTGGAGCTACTCAATGCCTCTGACTGCCTTGTAGAATGCTCTATCTCTAGGCACACAGCAAATCCATGTTGCCACCAAGAAAACTGTAGCATGTTGCTCACAAAACTCATTCAAATACTCAGTCTCCTGAAAAAGCCAGAGGTTGCACTGGCAGCATGACCCAGAAAACCAGCATTTCAAAATGGTGTGTCTTTGTATTATTTCTGCTACCACTGAGTAAAGACAACCTGTCTTAAAGGAGCTGCAGTGTGCTGCCATTAAGCAAAACCCATTTGGGAAAATAAATACAGCTAAACTTTGTTTTTTAGTGCCTAGATATCCTTTCACAGCCCTCTCAAGTTTTATGTGGATTTAGTCCACCATGTTGGCACACCAATTTGTTGGAGGAGGCCACTTCTTTGTTCTGGCCATTCAGAACTGAAATAATCACACAGAAACTATATTATTTAAATCATTGCTTGGATCATTAGCTATAACTTCTTATGTGCTAACTCTTATATCTTATTTTTGCCTGTTTCTATTAATTTGTGTATCTCCACAAGGCTGTGGCTTACTGGGAAAATTCCCAGCATCTATCTCCAATGTGGCTACATGGCTTCTCCCTTACTCTGCCTCCTTTCTCCCAGCACTTATTTTAGTTTTTGATATATATACAATTAATTTGCATTGGTATGAATCTTGGTTTGTTGATATAAATATAAAGTCAATTTTGTTATATGTATATGTATTTTTGCTCTTGATTTAGATATTGTGATTGTGTAGCTCATTTAAAAATGTAATGTATAATTAAAAATATAGAATGTTAATGAATAATCATCAATAATAGTCAAACTTGTAGTAATGTTAGTTATATTTTCTAGATATATAGAGATATATTTCAGTTAGATGGACATTCTTCATGTCTTTCAAAGACTTAGAACATGACATTTAAATGTTTTAATAACTTAGGGCTCTTCATGACAATAAGGCATGTCTGCTCCTGACAGCACCAACTACTTCCTGAGGAAGATGGACATCAAAGAGGCTCCTTATGGAGTTTGCTAGCCATTTGGGCATGAAACTGCTCTTGCCTGGACTCCTTCAATGGACACAAAGAACCCGCAGAGAGAGGACTGCTAAATTTGCCTAAAGGTGAGAGATGATCTTTAAGGGTTCCTACTTCATAAAAGAATATACGAGGCATTCTGCAGGACACAGAAGAAGGCAACTGAACTGTCTTTAAATTTTCCTGCCTCATGGAAATGTTTACTGTATACTATGGGCCTGTAGGCTGAAGATGGATGCCCAACAGTACAGAAGAACTTTGGTTGCCTGTCCAGGCAGCGAGCTATCTCTGTCACTTCTAGAGTTTTGGAAGTTGCTTACTTCTTGTTTACTTGGTAACATTTTATTCTTCTGGAGTCTTTTATGGAGTAGAATAATGATTAGTTATAGTAATAGTTTTCCATTGTTATGATAAAAAATAAATTAGATCTAAATATTGTAACTGCAATTCTTGCTTGATAACTGCTTTGTTATATGCAATTTTATTATGTTAAAATAAAAGCCTTTTTTTGTTTAAACAAAAAAGGGGAAATGGTGTAGAAGGGTCCTTCTGTATTTCTGTTGCTTTCATTAGTTAAATAAAGAGACTGCCTTGGCTTTTTGATAGGGCAGCCCTTAGGTGAGTGGAGTAGACAGAACAAAAGGCTGGGGAAATGGGAAGTGTGGCAGACATCATTCCGCTCCTACCCAAGATGGACGCTGGTTAGAAACATGCAGGTAAGCCACAGCCAAGTGGTGATACATATTATCAGAAATGGTTAGATCAATTTAATTAATATAATTTCCATGTGGTTATTTCACGGGTTAAGTTATTCAGGCACTGGGAACACGGCCCATCCGCTCCGGGAGCTGGGCTGTGGACACAGCCTGTGTCTCCTCAAGCAACAAGTTTTCCCAACCTAACTCAATTCCCCTATAGCTCTTTTATAGGCCCAAATTAGTTTCTTTATTAACCAATGATATTTACACCGTAGCGAGGGGAATCCCACATCCTTTCTTGAATGTTATTTAGAGACAAATTTTAAAACAGGAATCCTTATGCTTTTGAATTGCACTTTATTCCTATTTATATTAACTCTGAACCTTGACTATTTTCCAATTAAGCTGACAGGAGAAATAAAGAATATTTTAGTATTAAAGACTCAATGGTTAAAACCTTTGACACTGAGGTGGCTCTCCCCCTCTACTGGACCTTTTCCTTATCCAACTTAGCTTCCCCCCAAGCACCCCCTTCCTTCAGCGAGCTGGGTTTCGGGGGGGGGGAGGCTGGGGAGGGGGGGAACTGGTGGTGAGTGCTAGGCTACAGGAGTTCCTTTGTGTGATAGATCTTCCTGGATATCGGAAGCAAATAAGATTGCCAGGCAAAAGCTGGAAGAACAGGAGTGGGGATGGGGGTGGAGGTAGGGGTGGGGGTAGGCAAAAGGGAGAAGGGGAGGGAGAAGGGAAGAAATGAGGAGAGCATGGGGGAATGGGAGGTTGGAGATGGAGGAAGGGTGGATATTGGAGAAGGGAGTCATTTTAGGATTGGCAAGAGACTTGTCTCTAGATGGGATCCCAGGTGTCCACAGGGATGTCCCCTGCTGGGTATTTGGACTGCACAGGAGAGGGTGGCTGAACTGACCTTGTCCTATAGTCACATTGATGAATATCTTGATCATCACCATAGAAATTTTGCCTGATGGATAGAAATAGAGTCAGAGACCCACATTCACATCAGAACAACGGATTGAGCTCCCAAGGTCCAGTCGAACAGCAGAAGGGAGGAGAAGATGAGCAAGGAAGTCAGGACTGCGAGGGACTGGCCCATCAACTGAGACAGTGTGCCTGATCTATTGAGAGCTCAGGAAATCCAGCTGTTCAAGGACTGAAGGAGCATATGAGCAAACCGGACTCTCTGAATGTGGCTGCCAATGGGGGCTGACTGAGAAACCAATGATATTGGCACGGGGACCTTTCTCTTCTGCATGTATTGGCTTTTGGGGAACCTAGTCTATATAATGCACACCTTCTTAGGCCGGGATGGAGGGGGGAGGACCTTGGGCTTCCCACAGGGCAGGGTACCCGGCTCCTCTTCGGGAAGCAGGGGGAGGGAGGAGGGGGAGGGGTGATGGGGAAGAGGGAGGGCCTGGGACAAGGGGAAAAGTGTAATTTTAAATTTTATATATATATATAAACCTTTGACACCTAAATGCTTTTAAAGATCTTTCCATTGTTTCCTATTTCCCAGATTTTGATCAGTTATTATTGTTTGTGTTAAACACAATCAACTAGACAAAGAAATTCTCTGATTAGGTCGGAAAGACATATTAATCTATGCATAGATGTTAGAAAACAATTTAATGCTGAATCCATTGAGCAAAATAATTTTAATGAGTTCTTCCTTGGGACCCATGAGATCTGTAAGCATGGTTTTTGTCCAGAGGTTAAGCACCAAGCATTTACTTGATCCCAAAGAGCAGGTCTTAAATCCAAGCAAAAAGTGGGTTATAAACCTTACTTATAACATTTGTTACACTTTTGCACGTTTGAGGCTTATCTTCTCATTTTTGTCCTTTTTGCAGTTCACAGGCTTCATGGACAGGTAAATATTTGGTTACTTTTCTCTCTGTCAGTCTACAGACCACTTTTCAATAGTATGAACACTGTGGGGTGCATATGGATTTTACAGGAGGAATAGCCAATTTTCTTCTAGGGAGTAACTCCTGTTTAGTTGACTACACTCTAGTGGATGGTCCCACAACCAAAGAATACAAACAGCACAAGTTGGAGTTGAATTGAATGAGAGATTATGGTGTGCATGTATTTATGTATGTATGTATGTATATATGTATGTATATGTGTATATACATGCATACTTAATAACTTTAGATTATATATACATATATATTTAAATAGAAATTAAGGAGATTAAAAATGGGGAATATTTTAGGTGAATATGATCAATATATATTATGGAATTTTTTTCAAAGTATTAATAAAATAAATTATATTTCTTTTTTTTTTTTTTTGGTTTTTCGAGATAGGGTTTCTCTGTAGCTTTGGAGCCTGTCCTGAAACTAGCTCTTGTAGACCAGGCTGGTCTCGAACTCACAGAGATCCATCTGCCTCTGCCTCCCGAGTGCTGGGATTAAAGGCGTGCGGCACCACCGCCCAGCTAAATTATATTTCTTAAATATCACTTGTATATTTCTTCTCTTATTGTCTGATTTCTTTCAAATGAATCTCATTCATACTTTATGGATTATAATTTGTGGCAATTCTCCTTTCTTAACCTTTGAAGTACTGGGATTGTAGGAGTGGCCCACCACTAAAAACTTTCCTTTCCTTTGCAGCACTTAGTACCCTAATGTGGTTTTGAGTAATTTTTTTTTGGTGTGTGTGTGTGTGTGTGTGTGTGTGTGTGTGTGTGTGTGTGTACATGTGAGAGCAGGATCATTTAACTCAGGAAAAACCTAGAGATAACAAGGACATATGGTTTACCTTTATCAGTTAAAATGTGTTTATTCTTTTGTATACCTAGCAGATCAATGGAATTAGTCAAACACTCTAAATCAAAGTAATTGAGAATTGGCTATTTTACTTTTGTAATCTTTTGATATAACAATATAATTACAATGCTTCTTTCTTTCATTTTTTTTCCTGGAATCCCTCTCATATAAGTTACACCACTGGCCAATTAATCCATGACTTTTTAAAACTATCACATGAATATATATATATATATATATATATATATATATATTTATGAATATATATATTCTTAAATATAATCTATGTAGTGTTTTAAATGTCACTTTTTTATATGTTTTTATATATAATGTCAAGTGACCATTTGGAATTTGACAGACAATTGGTATCTTTTTCCCTGGGAGAATTCCATTCCAAGCGTTCTATGCTTGCCTATAGTTTGTGTTTGTTTGTTTGTTGTTTGGTTGTTATTCTGTGTGAGTGAGTATGTTTAAGGTTGATGCTTCATGGTATTTTCCTTTTCTACATTATATGTGCATTTGTGGTATCACATTTAGTCAATCATGCTATTCAGATTTTATGGACTTAACTTCTCTTTTTCTAGGAGACATACCTCAAAATAAATACATTGATACTCTGGCCTTTACAGTCTTTCTGCTCGTCTTTTGCAATAGTCCCTGAGCCTTAGATGTTGGAGTGTTTTGAAGATTTTGAAAATCTATCTTTTGGGCCTGGGCTCCACAATTTGCATTTTAATTGGCTTTAGTTTTCTGTACTGGTTTCCATCTATTGCAAAGAGAAGTTTCCTCAATAAGAGGTGAAGTCTATATTTATTTGTATGTTAAGGATAAATATTCATCAATTATTATTAGGGAGTGCTCTGCTTTAATAAATCAGTAAATTGTAGTACCAGAAGGCAAACTTCCAATGAGGGAAGCAACCACTAGTCCTACTAATCTATGAAGTATATTAGTGAGCAGAATGGGATAATAAAACTCAGAAATTTGCTGTTTGTAACAGCAAAAGTGGACTTTAAATGTACAGCTTCCTGTTATTATAGTTGTAAGCTACTGCAACATATTTTTGTTTTGTTTCTCCTTCATTCATCTTTCTCACTTACTCTCTCCTCCTCTTACTCATCTCCTGCTTTTCTTCTTTCTTCCTAATGAGGTAACACACATATAGACAAAAATACATCCCCACACACACACACACACTTCATGATAATTAACATAGGACATAACATATTTTTAGTAACATTGAAAATGAAATCCTGGGCAAATATTGGAACAAGTTTCTGTCCTGCCCAGTCCAACAGCATTCAGACCCAAATAAACTCACATAGACTGGAATTAAGTTTAAACTCCTTGGTCTATTATTCAAGATTATTACTGAGTAGCTCTTGCAACATAAATTACCCCATAATTCTTATCTATGTTTAGCCATTTATCGTGGCATCTTCTCTCAGTGAGGCATTCTCATCTTCCTTCCTCTGTGTCTGTCTTGTGACTGCATCTCTGCCTTTCCTCTTCCCAGAATTCTCCTAGTCTAGTCATCCTGCCTATACTTTCTGTATAGTAATTGGTCAGTAAGCATTTTATTAAACCAATGCAAGTGACAAATCCCACATTTCCTTTTTTTTCTTTCCAAGACAATAACTCTGAATCTTATTTCCATTATTTTGCTTTCCCCCCCCCGTAAACATTATCCATAAAAACTTGTAAACAAAACTCTCAACAAAGAGAAACATATATAATTCATTTTTGTCAATGTGGGTGATATTTTCTAGGCAACTTCCTGCTGAATGGGGACACTGGTAATCTTTGATGGACCCTGCGAATATGTAGGATTATGATAAAATCCTGATTGGAATATCTTATGAGAAAAACTATCACAAAGGATATCTGAGAAATGGGATCATCTGGGACATCCATTTCTATCAGAAAATTTTCAGGGCATCTTGCTTGATCAAACCTGATTTTTCTTAACTCAGAATGAATTCACAGCCTAGTGTATCTTATGGAAGTAAAAGCAGAACTCTTTCCCAGAGTAAAATATCTTTTGACTTAAATGTTGAAGTCAAGATATTTTGAAAATATAAAGATTGGTTAATTCCAGCAACACTTATACTTAAATGTCTTTCAACAGGTGCTGCTCCTTCCTCAATTCCAAGACAACATTATATGTTACAGTTTCCAGACTCTCTGTGTATTTTCCATCTTTGCATGGCTTTGAATTCTATTACTGAAGTTTTTAAAGGGAATAACTTTGAAGTCATTGACATAGGTGACAAATTCCTAAACAAAACACCAATTGTGTAGGCACTAAGACTGATAAATAATAAACAGAATTTCATGAAATTTGAGAGCTTCTGTAAAATAAAATAAGGACAGAGCAACAGCCTAAAGAATGGGAAAATATCTTCATTAAATACCCATTTGACAGTGGGCTAATATCCAAAATAGGTAAAGAACTGAAGAAGCTTGACATCAAACCAAATAATTCTATTAAAATTAGGGATATAGATCTAAATGGCAAATTTTCAAAATTTCAATTGTCCAAGAAGTCCTTAGAGAAATGTTCAACATCCTTAGCCATCAGGGAACTACAAATCTAAATGTCTCTGAATTCCATAGTA
Organism: Dicrostonyx torquatus; assembly: GCA_028555095.1. Lineage (NCBI taxonomy): Eukaryota > Metazoa > Chordata > Mammalia > Rodentia > Cricetidae > Dicrostonyx > Dicrostonyx torquatus. The sequence goes on from JAQHUG010000319.1 coordinate 762,657, forward strand.
TACCTGTCAGAATGGCTCAAATCAAAAACACAAGTGATTATGCATGTTGGTGAGGACATTGAATAAGAGGAACTTTCCTCCATTGCTGAAAAAAGTGCAAACCCTTTGTAGATCAATAATCTGGCAGCCTGTCTCTCCTGCCTTCTGTAAGAAAATTCATTTAGGACATTTGCAGAGCAGTGGCAGTAAGTGCTAAACTGAAGTCTACATGATTTTTACTCCTGAAGTAGGAGTGCAAGCTCTCCTTACTGGTGTTTGTGGGCCTTTTCTGAAGGGCACTGTTGGGAAGCAGTAGCACTACTATGCATGTAATGTTTGTTGCTCCCAGTGTGATTGACTCTGGTTTTGAAGGAGAAATTGTTGTTATGAATCACTCACCGAATGGAATTTTTGTAGTAAGGACAGGCCAGAGACATGCACAATTGATTTTACTCCCCCAATTGCAAACAATAAACAAAAAACAGGTTAAAAGAGGTAAGAAAAAATGGTTTGTTTCATTTGATATCTATTGCTTATAAGCCATAGGTACACAGTGCCCAGAACTCACTTTATTTATAAATGGAAAGACTTTTCCTGCCTTCTGAATACTGGTGCACATCTGTCTCTTATTACCGACAGACAATGGTCTTTAATGTGGCAAGGTACAGACTATTACACATCTTCAAAGGATTCGTCAGACTCATATTCCTGAGCAAAGCAGCAATGAGCTTTCCTGGAAAGATGAAGAGGGTCATGAAGGAAATTTTCTGTTGTACACTGTTCCCCATTTGCGTGTAAATTTGTGGGGTTGAGATGTTATGGGCTGAATGAGGGTGTATTTGTAGAATCCCAATGAAGTTGTTGCTAATCAAATATTCCAACAACCAATCAAGAGTAGGCAAAGAGAGTAAGGGAAGCATTAATCATATTATACATAGCAAAAGGTCTTCCAGAGAATTACTAGGGTATTTTAGGAGAGGTCACTGAGAAACCTGCAGATTCTATTATTTGAAAAAAAAAGTGAAAAGCCTATATGGGTAGATCAGTGGGCTCTAACTGAAGAAAAATTACAAGTTGCAGTTAGTGCAGGAACAGAGGTGTGTTGGTCATATCATGGCTTCTCATTCTCCCTGGAATTCTCTGAGATTTGAGTTTAAAAGGAAATCTGGGAAATGGAAAATAATACAAGATTTGAGAGAAGTTAATGAAGCCATGCAACAAATGGGAACCTTGTCTCCTGGGTTGTCCTCTCCTACAGCCATAACAAAAGATGCCTATAAGATTATTTTAGATTTAAAAAGTTGCTTTTATACCATTCCTTTGGCTTCTCTAGATTGTCATGGATTTACACTTAATGTTCCATCAGCATATTTCAAAAAGCCTATGAGGAGCTATCATGGAAGGTCTTGCCACAGGACATGCCAAATAGTGCTTCATTAAGCCAGAAGTTTGTGGCTTAAACTATACAAATTTTAGAGATCATAGTCATGCATGGTTAGTCATTGCCCCAGAGAAAGTATTTGGGACATATTTTGTATCCTAAAGAAATAAAGCCTCTTTGCTATAATTCTCACTCCTCCGACTCTTCAAACGGACTTTGGCTGCTCAGTGCAGTTCTCCACTCTTGGTTTCTGCCTCTGTTTTCATAAGTTGCTGGATGAAGGATATATGGTTATATTTAAGATATTCATCAATATGACTACAGGGCAAGACCCTTTCATCTATTGCTTAGGGTCTTAGCTGTGGTCATCCTTATGAATTCCTAGGAATTTCTTTAGTGCCAGGTTTCATGTTAGACCCATAATGGCTCCCTCAATCAAGATATCTCTTTCCTTACTCTCCACCTCTGTCCTTCTCCCATCTCGACTATTCTGTTCCCTCAAATTCTCCTCCATCTTCCCCTTATCCCCTTCTTTTTCCCTTCCAAACTTCCTTCTCCTCCCATCCCTATACCTTCAATTTTGCCAGTCAATCTTGTCTATTTCCTTTTTCCAGGTGGATCTATGTATGTTTTTTTTCTTTAGATTCATGTTGTTACTTAGTTTCTCTAGGATGATGATTTAAAGGCTCAGTATTCTTTACTACACAAATAGTATTCACCTATAAATTAATATATACCAATTTCATTTTTCTGGGTGTGCATTACCTCACTCAGGATGTTTTTTTCTATTTTTATTCATTTGCATACAAATTTTAAGATGTCATTGCTTTTTACCACTGAGTAGCACTCCAATATATTGATCTACCACATTTTCTGTATCCTTTCTTTGATTAAGGGACCTCTAGGTTGTTTTCAGGTTCTGGCTATTACAAATAATGCTGCTATGAACAAAGTTGAACAAATATTCTTGTAGTATGATTGAGTATCTTTATATTCTTAAGAGTAGTTATTTCTGGGTCCTGAGGTAGGTTGATTCTCAATTTTCTGAGAAATTGCCATATTGATTTCCAGAGTGGTTGTACAAATTTGCATTCCCATCCAGAAATGGAGGAGTGTTCCTCTTACTCCTCATCCTCCTCAGCATAAGCTATCATTGGTGTTTTTCATCTTAGCCATTCTGAGTGGCTTAAGATGGTATCTCTGGGTCATTTTGATTTGCATTTCCCTGATAGCTAACAATGTTGGATATTTCCTTAAATGTCTTTTGACCATGTGATTCTTCTGATGAGAATTCTCTGTTTAGATCTTCATCCCAGGGGCCGGGCGGTGGTGGCGCACGCCTTTAATCCCAGCACTCGGGAGGCAGAGGCAGGCGGATCTTTGTGAGTTTGAGACCAGCCTGGTCTACAAGAGCTAGTACCAGAACAGGCTCCAAAGCTACAGAGAAACTCTGTCTCGAAAAAAACCCCCCCAAAAAAAAATAGATCTTCATCCCAATTTAATTGGATTATTTGGAATTTTGATGTCTAATTGCTTGAGTTCTTTATATGTTTTGGAGATCAGGCTTCTGTATCATGTGGGGGTGATTGGTGATGATCCTTTTCCATTAAGTAGGCTTCCTTTTTGTCTTATTGACTGCATAATTTGCTTTAGAGAAGCTTTTCAGTTTCAGGACATCTCATTTATTTGTTGTTTCTCTCAGTGTCTGTGCTACTAGTGTTATATTTTGGAAGTGGTTTCCTGTGCTTATACATTGAAAGCTCCTTCAGACTTTCTCTTCTATCAGGTTCAGGGTGGCCAGATTTATATAGAGGATGTTAAACCAATTTGCCCTGAGGTTTGTGCATGGGGATAAATATGGACCTATTTACATTCTTCGACATGCTGATATCTAGTTATTCCAGCATCATTTGTTGAAAATGCTTTCCTTTATTCATTGTCTAATTTTAGCATTTTTGTCAAAAATCAGGTGTTCATAGATGTGTGGATTAATATCTGGGTCTTCAATTCAATTCACCAACCTGTCTGTTTTTATGATAACATCAAGATGTGTTCATTACTATAGTCCTATAATAGAGCTTGATGTCAAGGATGTTGATGCCTCCAGAAGATCCTTTATATAGAAGATTGTTTTGGATATCCGTGCTTTTTGTTTCTCTATATGAAATTTAGTATTCTTCTTTCGAGGTCTGTGAAGAATTGCGTTGGAATTTTGATAGGGATTGCAATGAATCTATAGATTGCTTTTGGTAGGATTACCATTTTTATTATGCTGATCCTACCTATCCGTGAGCAGGGGAGGTCTGTCCATTTTCTGTTATCTTCTACAATTTCTTTCTTTAAAAAAAGATGGGGAAATTCACTCAAACAATTTACCAGATCTAATGGGAGCTCACCAACTCCAGATGGAGAAGAAACCAGCATAAGCTCAAACTATTCCCTCTGAATGTGGGTGACAGTTGTGTGGCTGGGGCAGACGTCAGGGCCACTGGCAGTGGAACCAGGGTTTATCCCTACTGCTTGTACTGGCTTTTGGGAACCTATTCTCTTTGGATGGATATCTTGCTCAGCATAGATACAATAGACAGAGCCTTGGATCTTCTCTAAGCAATGTACCCTACTCTCTCTGAAGAGTGGATGGTGGGCAGGTAGGGAGGCTAGGTGGAGGTGATGGGTGGAGGGGAGGGAGTGGGGACTGGGATTGGTATGTAAAATGTAAAAAGATAGCTTTTTTTCTTTCTTTAAAAAATAAAATAAATTTATATAAGTTATAAGAGCTAAAATGAAGCCCGAGCTAATAGGCCAATCAGTTTATAACATATGTAAACCTCTGAGTGATATTATTTGGGACATACTGGCTGTGGGAACTGGACAAGACAGAAACCCCAGCAAGCAGGCCCACATGTTACACCCTACCCTCTCTGAGGAGTGGATAGTGGGTAGGTAGGGGGGCTAGGTGAGGTAATGGGTGGAGTGGATGGAGTGAGAACTGGGATTGGTATGTAAAATGTAAAAAGATAGATTTTTTTCTTTAAAAAATAAAATAAATTAAAAAAATTAAACTTCAGAAATGGGAAATTGGGAAAAGTAACTTACAAATTTTTGAATGATTTTTCAGATGTTATTGAAGATATTCAGTGGCTATGGCCCTATTTGAAATTGTTTAGATGTGAACTTGAGCCCTTCAATGAAATTTTAAGGGGAGCAGTGGTGCTAGATCTCCGCGGCATCTTACAGATGCTGCCAGACAAGTGATGGCTCAAGTGGAGTGTGGAATTCTGCATCAACAAGTATGCTATATTGATTATGCAAAACCATGGGAGATCTATGTGCTTCAGACATGGCATATACCAACAGCTTTATTATGGCAAGAGAGATCATTAATATAGTTTCATTTACCTGTTTCTCTGACCAAAGTATTAAACCCTTATTATGAAGCAGTGACTTGTTCAGTACAGAAAAGTCGGATAGAATCTAGGTGATATTTTGGTAGAAAGCCATGTATGATCAATGTTCCTCATGATAAACGACATGTTGATTAGTTATTTCAAATTAATGATTCTTGGGTGATTGCTTTTATTTGATTTTTGGATCATATTTACAATCGTTTTTCGGCTGATTAATTGTTTATAATTTGCACAATAGCATTCATTTATATTTCTTAAAATTGCTACCACACACAACTGAGATAGTATATTTCATGAAATTGTAATGAAAGAGTCCATAAAAGATGTTATTCTGGTTTTTACAGATGATTTTTCCAATGGAAGAGCTGCTTATGTGATTAGTGGTAAAGGTTATGTAATACAAGATAGCTTAGGAAGTAGAATAATATGCTGTAGCTATGGCTTTCCAGCTTTTTATTAATAGTTCATTTAATTTTTATATTGAGAGCCATTATTTTTTTAGAGCTTTTTGAGGCATAGAGACTGTGTTCTACTTGGAACTAGAAATAGACATGTTAGAATATTGTTTCAGTAAATTTAAGTTGCCATTTATCAAAGAAAATTACCGTGTTTTGAGCTCATACCAGTTTTCCTTGCCCACTGGCTGATGGTAATGAATCTTCTGACAAATTAACAAAATTGATTGCTTTGTCCCAAATATAACTGGTTCAACAGTCACATGTCTTTCTTCATCCAAATAGCACAAGTTTAAGAAGACAATTTTCCCTTACAAGAGAAAATGCTGATCAAACTGTTAAGCAATGTGATGATATATGGCCACAGTATTTATCTGTGCCTACTTTTGGGATAAATCCAAGGCCTGCTTTCTAATCATTTCTGGCAAATGAATGCTCCTCATGTTACAGAATTTGACAAACTAAAAATATTTGCATGTGGTAGTCAATACATATTCAGGGTTCTTGATGAGTACTGCACATGCGGAATAAGCCATTAAGCATGTGATGACTCATATCTTTCATTATGGGAATTCCTAAAATTATAAAAATAGATACTGTATCTGGCCATATTAGTAAATCATTTTAGCAATTTTGGTCCCAGTGAAATATTGATCAGAGAACAGGCATTCCTCATAATCACCAAGAACAACATTGCTCCTTTAAAACCCAACTTCAAAAACTTAATATGGGGGCGTTACAGCCACAGTCACCACAAAATGAACTGAAGCTCGACCATGCCCTTGCTATTTTAATTTTCTTAAAAGTGGATATCCATGAGCAATTTTCCATGGATAGATTTTGGCATGATGCCATCAAAGTAAGTTTCATTTAGGTGAAATGGAAAAAATACACTAGATTATGGAAGGTTTCCAAAGCTGTTTTAATTGTTGTCTTAAGGACATGTTTGTGGTTTTTCATAGGAAGAAAATGAAGCTCAATGGTTCCTTGAATGTTTGGTGCAGTATAGGGTATGGTGAAGGAGTACCAGCCTTGACAATATCATGGCTGCTGATAACTCCCTAGAGGACTTGGAGTGAGATTACAGATTCTGTCTTCTGACAATCCGATATTGTATCTTGCAGTCTGAGAAGTGAAGAAGATTGTGGTGACAGATTTCCGGTTTCTTGGTGAGCCTGTTTCACAAACCTCCCAGACCTGTATGAGTTAATTATTCCACATCAGGGCAAAAAATACTCCCTGAGTATTTGGCTGAGTATCTATACCATATCTTGGAATGCAGATGTTAACTTTGTAAATTAAATGTTCATCTTCTGCTGAAATAGAAGGACTGAAGAACAGGTACTTCAGAAATTTTACCTCTGTGGTAAAAAGACTTGTTGAAGCAATCAAACAGTATTACGGAAGAGGTGTAGGATTACAAACTTTCTTCGGTATATGAGGGGAGTAGGTTTTGCTGCTAGGTTTGTTTTTAACACAGGCACTAGAGCAGCTCAAACATACCTTTGGATGTTGTTAGCAGCAATGCAATTGGACTTTAGAAGAGGAAAAAGACCATACTTCACCCATGAATAAAACATTTCCTCTGATTGGATTGAAGTTACAAGAATTGTTTAAATAATTGTGTGTCCATTGTTAATAATAATATTATAGTTATGGTATTGAACTATTAATGATTTAAACCACTTTTATTTACTATAAAATTGTTATTGATTGGAAAAAGGGTAAATTTCATTTCAGAGAAATTTGGCATGATGCTTATATTTGAGGCATTTAATAAGGCAAATTCGGATTTTGATGACTCTAAAGCTACTCTAGACATCTTGGATCAGTTTTTAAAAGAGGCCATTCTATCTTGGTCATCCTTTACTCCTTTATTAAGAGGTATTCTACCCATAGTAGAATGTGTAGTGATACTATCTGCTTGCCTCTGATTATCAAGTTGATTGTGAACTATTGATGCAAAGTTGACTCAGAGGAACATGGTGTTAGGAGCATACTACACTTAACCATTTATAAATGGAGGCTGAGAGTCAGTGAAATGTAAGATCTTCTTGCCTCCAATCAACCTAAGACAGGACTTGTATGGTAGAATGTATGAAATAATGACAGTTAGATCTGGAAGGTTAAAAATGACAACCTAGGACAGGCACAGTCATCTGTCCAGTGGCAGAAGTGTAGGCATTAACAATTAAATTAATAAGGGGAAACTGTGGAGATACACAGAAGTGGATCTATTTCATCCTGACTAACGGTCAGAGAGTTCAGCCTATTTTTGCTCCTTTAAGATTATGCAATAGAATGTTTGGACCTAGGATGTGGCTACTGGATGTTTTGCCTGGAAACCAATATATTTGACCAAAGTTGTGGCTACTTGATGTCCTGATATTCAAAAGCCAGTCAACAGAATGTTTTGACTTAGGGTGTGCTTACCAGATGTTTTGAGATATAAGGAGGTAATTGTACTTGCTTGTTCTTTGTATCTTGGAAGTCTTGTGCCATGCTCTTTTGATTGTAGTATGTAAGGACTTTGAGTAATAAACTGTGTCTAATCACAGTATTCATGAGATGCTCATCCAGACTCTATCTTTTCTTTCTCAACTATTTCTTTCTTTCATTCTCACTCATACCTAAAAATGTAGATGAAAAAGTCTGGTGAATCAGACTGATTTCCTGGGTAATAATTTTAACAATGGTCCACCCAAGTTCAAACAGGTAAATGTGTCCATGCTGTATACTTATTTTCTTCTGTTGTAGTCCATGGTGGGCTTCTTATTTAGATGAACAGGCTATATGTCAACATTCTTGTCTTTCCTCAGGCTATGTTTCACTGAATATCTTGAATGAAATTTTGTAAGCAGATCAGCAACCTCCAATATTAGTGAAATATATTTCTTTTTTATCTCTTTCTTTCTTCAAAGTTCTGCTTTGAAAAAAAAAGTTCATTTTTACATAGACTACTTGGTGCTTCAAAATCTATCTGCAATTACCTGAATGTCTTACATTAGACTGAATACTTTTCTGTAAGCCTTTTTTTTTCTATGATGAATCTATCTTTTCCCTAAAATGTTATCTTTAGGCAGTACTTACTTTGTGATAATTCATAACGGATTAGCTCTCCCTATTATTCATGCATCTCCTAAAATGTCATCATTATAAGGAAGAATTTTCCTGAGCAACTTATCCAAATCAATTTGATCTTAACAAAAGCACACATTTGTGCCAGACAAAGTTGAACTGTCCAATAAGATACATACTGAAGTAGAAGAGAATGAGGCCTCCTGGGATTTTCCCAGTGTAGTTTGTTTTATCCTTTGATATATTCTGTTTTTAAGGTCCAACTCTAGAAAAAGAATTACAGCCAATTTAATAAAGCTAGGAAGGAAAGACAGCCTTCCCCAGTAAAAACCAAACCAACTTAAGGAGTGTATGGAATGATTTGGAGGGAGGACAGCAAAGGGAGAAATCTTACAATTGTAATAGAATCTTCCAAATAAATAAATAGAAAATAGGAGGGAGACACCAGAACTCCTAATAACAGTAAAAAAAAAAAAAAAACAAAAACAAAAAAAATAAACAACCAAAAAAAGCTTTAGAGTTTTTTTTTGTTTGTTTTTTGTTTTGAGGCACAAATAGTCTTTATTGGGCTCACACAAGGAGTCCTTTGGTCTTGAGGACCTCTGTGAACTTCCAGATTTTATTCTCCACGTTCCTTTCTGCCTGTTTCCGTAGCCTCAAGAGCTGCTTCTTCTTCCGATAGTGAATCTTGGCCTTTTTCTTCCATTTCTCCTCCAGAGTGGCTGTTACTACCTGGTACTTCCACCTGACCTCATGAACCAGAAGCCCCAGGTAAGCAAACTTCCTGGTAGGCTTCAGCCGCACAACCGTGAGGGCGGCAGGGACCAGCATCTGCTTTTTCTTGTCATAGGGTGGAGGGATCCCATCCAACACCTTGAGGCGTTCCAGGGCAGCCTAGCCTCGCTGGGTCTTGTGGGACAGCATGCCTTGCACAGAGCGCCAAAAAATGCGGTAGGGGCTTGGTGTTCATCTGCTTTCGGAGAAAGGCCAAATACTTCAACTTGTTTCTGTAGAAATTTCTGGAAATGTTGATGCCCTCAATGGCCGCCAGGTGACCCAGAAGATGGCCTCGGCCATCCAACACCAGAACCTGCCCTTCTGCCATCTTCGGCAGCCGCCTGGGAAAGCGATTTAGAGTTCTTAATAGATGGATAAAAGAGGAATGATTGGTCATTCTTATTTATTAGTTTTCACTGCCTGGAGCAAAATTAAAGTTTTTGTTCAAGACATCTTATAGTTATATAATCTGGAAAAGGATCAATGGTCCTCTATATAAATTAGGCTAGCATTAGCCCCCAAAATATTGATGTTGGACTTCTAGTCATTCTAGTTGATATTTATATTAAAAAGTGATGGCTTCCAGTTCATTATAAAAGAAGACTTCCTTAAAAGATAAAACCTCCAATTCCAATTGAGTTTTATAAAATATTTCTATGTTGAAATAACTAGGAAATTATCCTAAAGTAATCTCACAAAGACAGATCTGAAGTATTGAGATGGAAGAAATTGTGTTTAAGTGTTCTAGGCAGAAGGTTACCTTTCGCCTCTCAAATCAACTTTTGATAAATATTTAACATTTTAAAACTTGGTTTACTTTATTTTTATTAATTGATGCAGGGCTTTTCTGTGTTTCCCTGGCAGTCTTGAAAGTGTTTCTATAGACCAGGCTGGTCTCAAAGTCATAAATCAGCCTGCCTCTGTCTCTAGAGTGCTCAACCCAAAACATCTGCTACCACTGCCTTGGTTGTAGACCTTTGTTTATAGGATATTCAATCATCATATCACCAGAATCCATACTTTTTTCTGGTGCACATTATGTAAATATTCAGTGATCTTGTGATTAATTAATTATGGTAACAATCACCTTATTACAAACAAAATGAAATATTAACATTTTATAAGATGTATATCAGAATGTAGTTAAACTTGGTAGGTGATTTTGTTGCTACAAAAATGAACAAAAGTGCTGTATGGTTATTTTCCTAACGTCTTTAGTTACAAAGACACATGAGTTAAATCAACATTGTCAAATACACTATCCTTTGCTTCCCTATCTGTAAATCTCGGTTATATAACTTTAACAATACTATTGCTAAGGACATGTAGATTTATTTACAAGGAATCTTTAAAGAAGTTGGGAACCCTTCTCCCTTCTACCCCCCTCCTTTTCGCTTACACCCACCCCCAATCCCTACCTTCACCCTCTGGGGAGAGCCTGGGGATGAGGGAGGGTGGAAATGGAGGAAGGGTGGATATTGGAGAAGGGAATAAGATATCTACATTAAGGGAGTCATTTTACGATTGGCAAGAGACTTCTCTCTAGAGGGGATCCCAGGTGTTCCCAGGTATGTCCCCAGCTAGGTACTTGGGCAACAGAGGAGAGGATGCCTGAACTGACCTTGTCCTATAGTTACATTGTTGAATGTCTTGATCGTCACCATAGAGATTTCGCATGACGGATGGGAATGGAGCAAGAGACCCACATTTGCATCAGAGCAAGGGACTGAGCTACCAGGGTCCAGTGGAGGGGTGGAGGGAGGGAGAGGACTAGCAGGAAGGTCAGGACCATGAGGGACTGGCCAACCAACTGATCTATTGGGAGCTCATCAAATCCAACTGGACCAGGACTGAATGAGCATATGACCAAATTGGACTCTCTGAATGTTGCTGCCAATGGGGACTGACTGAGAAGCCAATGATAATGGCACTGGGACCTATCTCTTCTTCATGTATTGGCTTTTTGGGAACCTATTCTATATAGATGCACACCTTTTTGGACTAGGATGGAGCAGGGAGGGCCTTGGGCTTCCCACAGGGCAGGGTATCCTGCCCCATCTTAAGGAAGCAGGGGACGGTGGGTGGGGTACTGGGGTGCGGGAGGGCCTGGGACAAGGGGAGTAAATGTAAATTTTTCTTTTAACAATAAAAAAGGAAAAAAAAAAGAAATGCAAAAAAAAGAAGTTGGGAACCAAATATTAAGCAAAAAGGCATTTCCATTGTTTTGCAAAGCTAGTGTGAGACAAAATTCAAAACTTCTCTCTGCCATTCCTTTTTTCTTTTATTTGTTTACTTATTTTTTTTGGAGAAAAGTAAAAGTATTTACAGAGACGATGAAAGTCTGAGGATATCCATGTAATTTTATTTCTGTAAGTCTCCGAAATTTTGTTCACTGAGATAGTACAACTTCTACCAGGCTTTCAAATTTCATGAGTTCTGATCTCAGGAATCCTGGGTGAATTTCAATACCTTAGGGGACCATTGTTTTGACAATCTGATATCCAAGTACAGAAGCACAATTTTCTTTCTCTACAATATCTCATTCTACCAAGTCTCTCAGTATGGGGTAATATAGTTTCTGAACCAATAAGTTGATGAGAGTGAACAATGGAAAGCCCTCTTATGCTAATTATTCACTAGGGAAAGTAGAGAAAAACAAGAAGTCTGGTGAACAACTAGTGAAGTGTGGCTAACTGCCTTCTTTGCAGACCTTACAAATGTTTTAATTTCTAAATCATAATTTTGGGAGAAAAAGGGTTGAGAATCAGCCTATCAGATTTCGATGGCTTGGACAACTTGAAACTCATAGAGTTATGGTCATGGACAACTATAGGGATTAGCCACAGCTGTGCAGGAAAACCCTGACTTTCTGTAGTGGCTACAGTAGCAAGAAAACATGGTCACCTTAGGAATTAATAAATTCATAATAAAATATTAAACTCACTATAATGCTAATTTATATATTCTTATGGATATTATGCAACTTGTCTCAGTTCACATATCATTTCAAATGTTCTTAAAAATACCTGAGTTTCTCATTTTTTTTTAGTTCACAGATTGCTGAAAGACTCTGTATATCCTTTATAACATGAACAAAAACAAGGGACAAATACTTATTCACATTTATGGCATTAGTTATGTCTTCCTGCACATGGTATTGTTTATGGGAATTGAGAAGTTAAATAGTTTGTATTGAATGAATTTGTGAGTTCTCAATTATTTCAGCTATACAGATTAAGGAAATTCCTAGTCAACTATCTGTCCCTCATGATCTAATTGTGATAGGATGATTAAGACATCTTTATGGCTGCTGTAGGAGGTCCTTCTGTATTTGTGTTGCTTTCATTGTTTAAATAAAGAAACTGCCTTGGCCTTTTGATAGGTCAGAACTTAGATAGGCAGGGAGAACAGAACTGAATTCTGGGAGGAAGAAGGCGGTGCAGGAGACACCATGAAGTTCCTGCCAGAGACTGATGCTGGTTAGAATCTTTCCTGGTAAGCCTTGACCTTATGTTGTTATACAGATTATTAAAAAAGGGTTGAATCAAGATGTGAGAGTTAGCCAATAATATGCTAGAGATAATGAGCCAGGTAGTAATTTAATTAATACAATTTCTGTGTAATTATTTCCAATGTAAGGTAGCTTGGTGGGACAGAACAGAGGGGCTTCGTGCTTCTCACTACATATGGCCAATTTGCCATACCTATTTGGATAATTATGTTCATTTTATCACAAATATTTCAATCAGAACTCTGATACCTTAGATTTCTATTGTCTAAACTATTATAAGGTAATTCCAAGGCTCTTTCTCTTCAACCACATCTTAAGCACCTACCAATAAATTTCTCAACAATTTCTTAATATCCCAATTTATTTTCTTTGATTTATTAAATGATTGCTGTTTGAGACAGGTTTTCTCTGTATAACAACTCTAGTTATCCTGGAACTAGCTTTGTTAGACCAGGCTGGTCTTGAACTTATAGAAGTATGCCTGTCTCTGCCTCCTGAGGTTTGAAATTGATAGCATTCAACACCATGAACTGACATATTTATTAAGGACTCTTTAGTGTATTGATAGATTCTATGACATGTGTTAAACATTTATGATGCTATATTTCATAAGATTATGGTAAATTATTGAACATTTGACACTTTCCTTGATATCTCATTTCAGGACATTTATAATAATTTCATTTACTAAAAGCCATCTTCATATTTTACTTTAAAATGACTGAATATTAGATTGGTATATCTAATCTTCGTTGTTCTTGCCAGAACATTTAATCCTCCCAAATAATCCTTTCTAATGAACTTATAACTAGTTTTATTATACATCTTTAATCATTAAACATTAAATGTTACATATAGATAACGTAAATGCATGCCATTTTGTATCAAAGCACATAAGGATATTCTCAGGAAGTACCCTGCTAAACATGGACTTTAGTGTAGACTTTTAACCTAGTTTAGAAGCAATACCTTTGCCTCATTGCAGATCATGGATCACCTATATATTACTGCAATTACTAAAATATCAGTTATATGGTTAGAAATGATGCCTAATTCAACTTTAGATTAAAAAGAAAAAATCAGAGATGGTTAGTGGTTAAAAACACTGTTTATTCTTCCCGAAAATATGGGCTCAGTTACCAACACCCACATACCTGCTGGCAACTTTCTGTAACTCCAGGCCCAGGAAATCTGTCACCCTCTTCTGGTCTTCATAAGCACTGTATCTACATAAAACACAGACATATAATTAGGTAAAATATTCACAGATATCAAATAAAAAATCTAAAATTATAATCAATTGCTTATCCAGATAATTTTTTTCGATTTCTCCTGCTACTAACAATTTTGTTTTGGACATTTTACTATATTATTCTGATGTATGTATGAAATTTTTTGACTGTCTGTACTCATTTGGAGTACAGCATACCTGGGTGTAGAGTTTTGGAAGAGGTCACTGAGGAGAAGAACCAACATATGAACGTATACTTCAATTGAAAATCTCTGTTGAGGAGGATATGCTCAGAAAGCCCAAACAATACCTTTGCATTTCTGAACATTATTAATCTTTATTAATTTTTCATAGAGCAGAGTCATAGCTAAGCCATCATTTATAGTATTATATCAGTTAATTAATGCAGTTTAAAGTACAAAATTGCAAGCCAAAATATGTGAAGTAGTAATTACAAACACTTAAAGATGTCATTTAAGTTCTCACTCTTAATACTGTAAATAAGAAGAAAAAACATTAATTACATACTCTGTCAGGTTACACCTTCCTTCATTATATAGACTGCTATATCCTGAAAGAGAATGCATTAGAAAGAATACCACTTTTATACGTAAGTAATAGATTGAAATTAATATTGTTTTCTGGGTATATAAAATAGTTGATTTGTACAATAAAGGCTTTATAAAGATTATGGTAAAGATTTCTAAGTAATACATTCAGAAGACTGTTTAAAATATGTGCATAATTGCAATGGTATAAAAAATACAGTTGTTTCAAAAATGAGCAATTGTAACAAGACCTCAATTAAAAAAATTAAAACAGTATGTCGAATATGACTTTGGAAATATAAATCTTAGACCATGATTTTAATTTTTGAGCAGGTTTCTTCCAAAGTGTAGGGAAAGTTCATGAAGATTTCTAAAGTTGTTCCTTAATGGACACAAGCATTCTGTCTTTTGTGTACTTATCAAATATAACCTTGAGAATTCATTGCTTCTTCCTGCACGTTTTCATTACTCAAGAAGATAAGCATTTACATCTATGTTTCAAACTGAAACTTTTCCCCAAGTTTTAATACAATATCTGTCAATCAGACTCCCAAAGGAACTTAAGGAGACTAAAGAAAAGAAATCAGGCTCTGAATTTTTTAGTTCTTGCCATTTTGCAACCTACAGTATCTTTATATTCCAACACATTGCATAATTTGTGCATGTGGAAGATACTTTGTCCTCAGATATTAGAAGAGAGTAGGCCACTGAGAATAGATGCTTCCCACACAGCTGTATTAAAAACTTAAGTGAAGAATAGAAAAATGCATTTTTAAAAATGACTCCCAATGGGTGTATTTCAATCTTTGTCAAGTGAATCAGTCTCAACACTGCATATTAATAAAACAAATATCTGATTGAAAAGATGGAAATGTTGTATTAATTAAAAAATGTTCCTTATAGGATCAAGTATTCACACGGTTCCTCTTTGGTGCATATGTTTGGGAGAGGTTACTGAACCTTCAGGATTTAATGCCTTGCTAAGGAAAATATCTCACATTGGGTGGGCTTTGAGAATTTAGAGCCACATTTGACTTCTAGGTTGTAGTTAAGAATATGTTCTCTTTGCTTCCTACTGTTACTTCCTTTGGCCATGTTTCATCACCATTACAGAATATGCTCCTGGACCCATATAAATAAATTTTCCCTCTTATAAGTATCCTGGGTCCTGATATTTATTCCATCATAACAGCATCAAATTAATTCATATGGCCATCTCTTTTCCATGGTGAGTTTTGGTTACTATAAGATTCTTAAAACATCAGCTAAAGACCTGGTTTTTAAGTACAGCATGACTTTAACATGCACCTGCTGGGTGGGCCACTTTGCAAGTGCTTCAGGTATAGAGAAAGCTTTGTTTAATAAAGGCAGATAATCCCCAAGTGATAAATCGTCCTATCACCCTATACACATTTGTGAATCAATACTGCAAGTATTGTTTTACTGCCATTGCTTATTCATTTTTAACTTCTGGTTCACCATAAAAGAAAATCCTTCTAAGGTCATTGGGGAGCAATTTCTGGTACTTTAGAATAGCAAATATTTGGTATCAGGGTTAATTGAACATTCCAAAATATAAGGTCATTTAATAATATTTTGTACCTGAACCAGGACTGGCTATCACTATCATACTGAGAAAACATACACTTAAGCATGGTGAATGAATTGTTCGGTTTCAGGGATCAAACATTAACCTTCAGACAAGCTGAACCATTGCTCTACAGCAGTGCCATAATCTTACTTTGAAAATAATCCCGCTTATAATTGAGCTAACTGTGTAATATTTTAAGAAGAATGCTAAGTCAATGTTTTGTAGTAAAATACTTTTAATCTACCATCCGATCCTTTAGAAAGTTACTCACTCTTAAGATTCTCACTTCACAAAACTGAGGGTTTCTCCTTTTCTTTCACAAGCTGTCTGAAGAGGTATTTCTGTCAAGGCAGAATCATTTCCCATTTTGACATGGTTTATAGCCAATAATGAGCTAAAAATATACCATGGTTTATCAAAATGATAAACAGTGAAGCAGATAGAAAAAGACAAGATCTTTTCTAAGGACATTGGGAACTTATATAACAGCATCCATAGACTCTCTGGCTCTCTCTGTCTATATTGGGTTTCTTATTGAAGAAACACATGGGAAATATACCTAAAACATTAAGGAAATTTGTAAAAGCAGTGAACTGCATCTGCAAACTCTCATCTCTTTTAAGAATCTAAAGACTTTAAAGGTGGTTCACATGTTTAATCCTAGCTTTCCAGAGACAGGGGCAGGTAGATCTATGATTTCCAAGTCAATCTGATTTTATAGAGTACCAGGACAGCAAGGTCTACATAGAAAAACCCTGTCTCTAAAAACCAAAACAAATAAACCAACAAGCAGCAACAGAAACCCCAAATCTAAGATTTTTATTTTATATTGTGAAATAAAGGCAGTGATGATATATTTTACATTTTTCCTGCCAACAAAATTTATTCCAAGTATTCTAGAGTTGTAAATAAGAAAGACATAGTAGGAACTGGGATGTGTCTTTCTGTAGGGAAGTTTTATTTGTTGTCATTGTTTATATTTTTATTTGCTTTTCTTTGCATTGTTTTTTTTCCCAAGAGATTCATGCTCAAGAAAGAAACCTCACTAGATTACTTCATTACTGATTACTTCATAACTAAAATTATTATGAAATAAGGTAAATTTCCAATGGTAGAAACAATACCTGTAAACATCTCTGAGCACAAAATTTAAAGAAAACCCTATTTTGCTGATGCTGGTCATTGCAACTTATGGTCTTGCTCTAAATAGTGAACGTGGCCTCTTTTTTACCCTGTTAACATTTGACACTGTGCCTTTTCAGCTGGAATAAAAATATTGTACATGATAAAATTATTTTATCAACCAGAAGAATTTTTGCTTTCAAATTTCTCTTACCACCAACCTCAGAACCTGTTGGTATGCAAAATAAAAATTATAGCTTTGGTTCATTCAGTGAAGAGACAGAAACAAATATTAGCACTTTTAAAGTAGAATATAATTGTATTAATTAAATAAATCTTCCATTCAACAAAACTTAATTCCTAGTATTCATGGAAGGTTTTACTCATACAATTTTTGAAAGCTACCTCAGTTTCTCATTCTATTTTCCCTTTATTTTTCAGTTAACTAAATAAACAATCTACTAAAGGTTTGTTTGTTTATTTGACAGAATAATAATATAAAACATAGCATGTTGTGAAGACTGAGAAAGCAAGAATTCAGATATGAAAAGAAGGGCTGTATTTGTAAACTTACAGAGAAAAATAACTATTCTAATGAAAATATTGCTAGATACCATTCCATTGATATCTGGTAAAATTGGTATTTTTTTTAACTTCCAATTTTCTGAACAAATTTCAGATTAAAGATGATGGGTGATGGAGTAGCTATATGGACAGAGAAATTTCAAGGCAGAATCACATTTAGACTGCTACATAGATATTACTGTCTACTTTCATTTTGTTTATATCAATAATTAGTGCAAAATGTAGAGCAGGAGAAACCTAAAATATGTTTTTCTGTAAAAGCATGGCTACTCTTACAGATAAGAAAGACATTGTTTCTGAAAGCATTAGTACCATTAAAAGGAAGTCTCTTGTCACCAGGACAATAAAACAATGCTTTGTAAGCATGTCAGAAAATGATCAGCTCCTAGGGATGTAGGCTCAAGGGTACAACAGAATAAACTCACTTATAAGACTTTCTTTGAGAGGAGAGAACTATTCATGGTATCCTACAAGGAGGGAACTACTTCGTAAGTTTCTTCCCCAGGACCATTCTCTTTGCTCAGTCATTCAGGCATTCCAAGGGCACTACCACTACTTTTAAAGTGAGTCCAATTAGCTACTTTTTGAAGTGAGTCCAACTATTGCTTGAGTTTACAGTAATCCTTGTCATCTTCCACATGACATTGTTTTTGCAGAAATGTGGAATGCAACAATTGCGGGTCATGAAGACTTCTATTCAGATTTTGAAAGAAAGTGTTGGAAGCCAATGTGACCAGGTCATTTCTCAGCAGGAAATTTCTGAGAAGATGATAAGAGTTGCAATGAGGGTGAAGGAAAAGTGAGGCATACACTCTGGGATATTAGATATACTAGGAACATGGAACATCCTGCTGGCCATGCATGGAGGCAGCATAAGAGAGCTGGCTTCAAAAAGATGGGTTACAGAAGTATTACTATCTAAGGTCATGATGTTCGTATCAAACTATTGTATTCTCTGGATGTTAGGCATGTAGCTACAGACTTTAATGTTTCTGATTGAATTTCATCTTTGCTTTGGTTTGATCCTTCCTTGCTATTCGCCCATTGTTCTATTTTAGAAAGGAAATACTTAATCTATTCTATTATATTATGAAACTCTATATAACCTTATAGGAGATCACAGCAAGAAGATTTGTTTCAGAGCAAATTTTGAGACTTTTGAAATGCAATAGAACTATGGCTAAGAATTCTCTTGGAGATGTACTAAGTGCATTTTGGGCCATTGGTTGTCTTTGAGGCTCTAGGAGCTAAAGAAAAATTTTATTGTTTGACTAAAAGAAATCATCACAGAATAATATGCTGTAGGAAGTCTTAGAGCCAGTGGTTACCCACCCACTGGGGCGTGGCCTCTTGTACTATATGAGCCAATGTAGAGCATGCATCTGCTCTCTATCCAGTTGCTAGATTTGGTTTCTGTTCTCGGTTCAAGCAGAGGATTCTGATTTGTGAGTTTACCCCTAAATAAATAGCCATCTATTTCTCAGTTCTGAGCTAGTGTGGGATTTCCACAATAATTGGTTGAAACATGTCCATATATTGGAGTCTGGTGAAATCTATTCCCTTTCTGCTTCTTTTTGTTTGCTTCCACATGTTGTATCTTCATGATGTTTACTTTAAGCTCATGAAGCCAAGGAGTCATGGCTGGGTCCTCTGAAACAATGAATGAGCTATGTTATGTTTGTTAAGCTGTTCTGTAATTTGTTCCCAGTAATTACTAAACTAACATGAATCAACATTCAAAGGCAGCATAAATGATTTAAGAAACATATAAATAAAACAATTGCAATGAAAAACATCCTTTAAAAGATGGTAAAATCAAAACTTAAAATAATATTTTAGATTTGTTTAACAAAGGAAATAATGCAATATTTGATATAAAAATGCCAATGAATAGCATGCTGTCTGAAAAACTCAATTTATTACAACCTAGACATTTATAACATGGCATTTTAGTCTCCTATAACAGAATGAAATAGATTTAGTGATGGGAATATTAGGTACTTATTTTCTCAGCAACCTAAAGGACAGTTAACCCAAGACTAGAGTGCTGTCAAATTATACTAATGGTGAAAACCTCTTCCTAACCAGGCAATTTTCTTTGTGTTTCATATATGGTTTTTTCCTTGTCATATTCTTGCAAATAGAGAAATGTATACATATCTCTTTTCCTCCTACTTCTCATTTTTCCTTCCTCCTACTTTTTTCTTCTCCTCTTCCATCTTTCTCATTCCTGATCTCCTTCCTTTTTTCTTCTTTTCTAAATCTTCTCTTTTATATCCTCCTATTCTTTTTTCCTCCATTAACTGATCATCCACCAAAAACCCTACTTAGGTATTCCTTGGAGTTCAGATTTGAAGAGAGAAACCCAGGTTAGAAATAAATGCTGAGAACATAATTCATGTTTACATTAATTCAAAGAGAGAGTATTTAACTAGTGTGATTTCAGAGGAACTGTCTTCTGAATAAGGAATATTGTGAGCAACATAGTCAGGCATAACAATAAAATGGGAAATTCTCCAAGGAGGTATAGCAATTTTTAATGTGTATTCACATAATGCAGTGCATTGGAAAGCTCAGGTAGATATATGTAACTAAAAAGAAAAGTTGGCAAATGCAACTGGAATTGGAAACTGCAATATTTAAAATGCAGAAGAAACAGAAGGGAAATCCTTTGTGGTTTTACAGAAAAATCCTGTCCAGTGGATCTTATATTCTAGTGGATAGAGGCGAAATATAAGAATATAAAAGTATAACATACTTAGGATATTCAATATTTATGAATAGTATAAATTATGGGGAAAGTATTACAGATATAGAGGGAGGGAGAGAAAGTTTGTAAATTTCAATGAAAATGTTAAAATGTTGACAGGCATTACAGAGTAGTGGGGTTGAGAAAGCACCTGACATGCCAACTCGATAGCTGAGGGAAAACATTCCAAATAGATAAAGCAGCTGTTTGACAGTAACTCATTAGTTCTCCTGATAACTCTGATTTTCTCAGGCCCCTACATAGTGGCTACTGTTTAATGAACATTAACTATATTCTGGATGAGAACTGACAAATGATTCTTGTTACTAAAATATTTAATCATGATAATAACGCTAGAAAGATTACATTATTTTCTTGGTTTGAAAGGTCAACGTGTTGGAGCCTGAGAAAATTTCATTTCAAGTCTGACTCATTGTCCATTTCCTGATGAAAGAGCTGCATGTGTCCTATTTTCCTTTAAAAAGACTTTCCTCCTTTAGAAAGAACCTGCAGTTTATTGCTATAAAAAGCTGCTTCTTTCATTTCTTACATTATGAAATTAATGCTAAAATACATTTAGGGTCAAAAGGATCAGTTTAAAAGCAAAAGTTATACCTGTTATGAAAATGATTTTAAATGACAATTTAAGTCCTATTTGTTATTGTGGAATCTAAGTGAATCAGGCATCAGCAAGGCGACAATAACCTTGATTCAGCTCTTCTTTTTCTCTCTATTCCAACACTGAGGTTATAATCAAATGATACTTTGACATATCAGAAAAAATTTTCACTAGAGATTTCCTTTATTTGACCAAAATTTATCATGTGTCTTTGTTAACATGAAATAGCTTCAATTTAATCCTTAATATAAACTATAGAGAGAATAGAAAAATAAAATTTGAATCGTACTACATTACCATTGAGAAGTTCCATGGGAAGTTGAAGTAAAACACATTAGTCATCTGTAAACTTCTTTGAAATACCATCCTTTGTACAATGCTTATTGGAGTAAAGAATGTGTAAGGCAATTAAGAACAATGAATGATTACATTTAAAATAGCAAAAGGAAAGCTGAACTGGACCCATAATTTATCAAATGTGCTTAAAAGAAGTTCAGCTAGCATTGGGTCACTTATATACTCAGACCTTACTAACAAAAATTATAATTTAAAAATATAATAAACTTTGTAGAGTAACCATAATTAAAGTAACTGCAGGGAAATTCTGTTTTCTTAATTAGGTATTTGCAAATTGCTACTTTTTAGTGAAAGCAATGATCACTGAACACTTTGCAAAGGTGTATTTTCTTCATTAAATGCATCCTATTTGCCAGTACTCACAATAGCATACCAACCAAGATAAGGAAGATTTTAATATTCTTTGAGGTTGAGTCAATGAACTGCTTAACATTTACTGATGTACTAGGTGTTAAATCACAAGTAGAATGATATATTTTTTAAAGGGTCAGCAACATATGTTTTGACATGTAAGTTTTCTGTGTCAAGCAAAAAGTATCTAATTTTTCCATATTTAGGAAAATTAAATTCCACGAGTGACCCATTATAGGTTTATTGATCATAGATCATTTAGTATAAAAGATGCTAGACTAAAGGATGTAATATTATCTTTCTTCAATGTGTGGCTATTATTCAGAGTAGAACACGTGCTGACGTTGAATTTAAATGAAATTCAGTCTGTGTAACTCTCTTAACTAAAACGTTAAAAAATAACATGTTCCTCTTAAGGGGAAGTCTAATTTACTTATGGCTAAGCAGTTATTGAACCCCTTATTTATCTTTCTAGTTTATGTGTATGTTTATGTAGGAATATTCCATTCCATACACTGAATTACACATGCTATATATTTACACAAATAAAATATATACATGAGCATCTTCATCTCTCTTATAGTATGAATTAAAATTAGTCTTAATAAAGAAAATGGAATAAGATATTAGAGGGTAAAAGTTGAAAAATTGGAGAAATAAAGCAATCAACCATTAGAGGGACCCTTTACTGCAGACCAAAGTGGGCAAGATCTTGTTTCCATAAATCCTCTGACAGAATTCTGTCTTTACAACACCTCAGACTGAATGCCTTGAGCTCCTATCTCCTCCTGCCTTATATTCCTCTTTCTGCCTAGTCATATCCCTTACTATCTCCACCTTCCTAGTGGGATTGAAGACCTGTGACTCCCATGAACTGGGATTGAAGTTGTGAGCACCACCATCTGGATGTTTCTCTTTGAGACTGGATCAATCT
Organism: Dicrostonyx torquatus; assembly: GCA_028555095.1. Classification (NCBI taxonomy): domain Eukaryota; kingdom Metazoa; phylum Chordata; class Mammalia; order Rodentia; family Cricetidae; genus Dicrostonyx; species Dicrostonyx torquatus. The sequence goes on from JAQHUG010000319.1 coordinate 785,332, forward strand.
AGTGTAGCCTTAAGTGGCCTTGAACTAACAAAATCCACGTACCTGCACCTCTCCAGTGCTGCGGTTAAAGATGTGCCACCAATGTCTGGCCTCAATGACTAACTAGTGGCTCACTCCACACTCTGATCTTCAGGCAAGGCTTACTTATAGATTGCAAACAGTACACCACCACATTCTCTCTCTCTCTGTCTCTCTCTGTCTCTCTCTCTCTCTCTCTCTCTCTCTTACACACACACATATACATACATACATACATATATACATATACATACACACACATATATATGATAGCAATGTTTAAATTATTGCCTAAGAAACCTTTATAATGTATGCCAATTTCTGATTGTGGTTGATACTTAGAATGATAAAAGCTTATTAACTTGTAAGCGAAAGTGACAGTGGCAGATACAAAGTTAAATGATCTGTCTTGGGAGCCTGGTAGAGTCTTCAGACAGAAAAGAAAAAAAATATTTGATTAAGGCGATGCCAAGATTAACTGTGTCTCTGTAGTAGCGTCAAGGGGGGGCTTAACACCCACATAGAACAGATAGGACATTGACTTAATACCCTCACATTCTCTACTCTATAATTAATTTACCTCCAAAAGAAAGTTAATACATCTTGGATTTGAAAGTGAGTTTTAGTTCTTTAATTCTGCATTCAGAAGAACTCTGTATTTTGATGTATAGTTATTGAAAACCATACATTTTTTATCTAATCAAAGTAATTATTTTGCTTTTCTTGTATTTTTATCACCTTGTTCCTAACTCACATGAACACTAAATTAGGCTATGTAAAGTGGAAATACCAACACCTTCAGGGATGATACACACAAACATAGAGTCAGAACTCTTACAGAACATATTATTGAAACGATTATTGATCCAACATAATTTTCAGCAAATTAGCAAATAATTTACATTTTTAATGTTATGATTTATGGTGACAGTGATGTAAGTGTGTCCACCACTTAAGATTTTTTTTTCAAGTAAGGGTTTCTCTGTTGCTTTGCTGTCTGTCCTGGAACTAGCTCTTCTAGACCAGGCTGGCCTCAAATTTAAAGAGATCTGCCTGCCTTTGCTTCCTGAGTGCTGGAATTAAAGGTGTGCACCACCACTACCCAGCTACACCTTAGTATTTTGTCATGAGAGTGTCTTAAATTTTCTCCACACATACAGTAATTTCTGCACAATTGACAACCTATGAATATTGACATTAAATCTTTTTTTTCTTTCTAGCACATACCTAACAATTTGTTTCATGTATTTATTACAAATAGCCTGACCACTATTTTGATGCATATTTCTCTTTTCATGTTGATCACTACTGCCACTCTCATTTATGGCTCAGGCTCACGGTTGCTCATGGAGTTATTTATCTTTGTGACCTATACATTTTCATGGGAAGTTTTTTTTTTTACAAGCATCTCTGCTACATGCTAAAGTCTAGTGACTAGACAGATTGCCAGTTTTATCTGAAGCTTCATAGATCTCATCACATTACAAGTAAAGTGCTTTTACTATGTTATATTACTTTAGAGAAATTATGCAATTGACCTATAACATAGGAAACATTCTAGTGGAAAGCCATTGCTTATTAAAATACATTTCTGAAGGGCTCAAAAGACAGAGAAGGTATTAACTCATTGAGAATGTTTCAAAGACAGTTCAAGGCATAAGGACATTTACACTAATGCTGGAATAGAGGAAAGAGCCGTGGGAAAATTTGAAAGATAAACTAAATGACTTTGGCATAGAGATTATGTATTAATCACTCCCAGAATAAAATATTTATTTCATCATAGAGAATGATTCTATAAAAGTATCAGGAAAATTTTCAGTCTTGAAAGATTAACAATATATATTAATATTATTAAGAATATATATATTCTATTAGGGGGTCAGGAAACTCAGTCAAACTCTCTGAAAATAATGAAAGGAGATCAAATAGTGAAGAACTTGTGAGTCGTTGAGTCATACCTATTTTGTTGTATGTTTTCTGGAGATGCACATGCCTTTTAATATCCCATGCTTTTCTAAGTCACCCATTATGCACAATCCTTTAAAAAATTCCAATATACTCATTGGTTCACAAAGCAATTCTTTAGTGGGATATTGTCTCTGGTCTGCTATAAGTGTCTTTTCTGGATGAAGAGACAATTGTTCATGTATTTCCAGAAAAAAGTCACACAATAGAGATAAACGAACTCTGTGCAAGGCAGACAAATTTCATGCTTTAACTTATATGTCAGAAGCTTTTCAATAGAAAAATAAATGGCAATGGAGGGTGAATATAATCAAAATACACTTATACATTGTTAAATTATCACAGAATAAATGCTTGAAAAATAAAACTAAACAGATAAACTACATTTGAAGTGAGTCATATTCCAGTCATAAAAATGATATGATCAGTTAAATACCATGTTAGGAAAATACAGTTATAAATACAACTCTTCCCTAAGCCTGTCCACCAGTTAGAAGAGAAAGAATCTTTGTTTTCAGTTCAATAAGCATTGAGCCTACAGTTGGATAATCATCGTAAGTGTCTGGTAAGAGTTTGGAAACAATCAGTTAGAACTATGAGATTTTCATGAAGATATACCATACTATATACATGTTCTCATGATACATAACCAGTCTTCAAGTAAAAGGATTTGACAGTACCAGTCATTTCATATAGTTCTTTCTAAATTAACTTGGTAATTAGTGGCTTCCTGTTTAGCTAATTGTTTTCTCTAAAAATTTAAACTGCTCATATCTTCATATCAGAAAATAGTTTTTAATGAGGTCTCCGAATCACTTAAGTTCTGAACCTATGCCTCAATGTAATATTATTTTTCAGATGTAGTCCCAAGGACATAGAGAATGGCATTCTAGGATTATGAATATTAGGCTCTTATTTCACTTTTGAAATACATATACACTTTTCAAAGAACAGAAAAACAATTGTAAGCTTTCTAAGTCAATGTTTTAAGAAAAAAGTGGAAGAAAAACCCTTCTTTTATTTGTAAAAAATTAAAACTAATATGCATATTCATTCAGTCTTTTCTATTATTCTTGTGTCAATATTATAGTCATTACTGTTCTGTGTAATTTGAAATAAAATATATTTTGTATATGACATATTTCTTTAACTTTTCTAATTTTTCCTAAAATTCCTTAAATTATTGCAGGTCTAGATTATTTCAGCTTTAATTTTTTTAATATACACATTTATTTATCCACAAATTGACTGTTGGTGTTTTATTGGATTTAAATGTAACTAATATAAATTTGCAAATTTCAGCTAGCCAACAAACTTAAGTCACCCAATAATAAAGATAACATATCTTCATTTGCCTGTATTAATTTCATACAAAAACGATTTATTTTCTTCCTTGTATCTTTCATACTCTCAAAGATATATTGTGTGTTGTGATGCAAAGAAAATGACATCTTCATCCCATTTATATTTGTCTCTTTTAACTGGGGCTTAATGCTCCTGGACTTAAGTGTCTATTCTTAATTAGTCCTTGGTTTTAAATGTTTCTCTAGAATCTCTAGATCCATACTTGTTTTATCTGTGAAAAAGGACAAAGAATTTTGTGTCAAATAATTGTGATAACTCTTTATTTTTTCCTCTCTTTTCCTTGCAAGAGCCAGGAATGGAAGACCAGCAGACACAAAGCCCTTTCTCATGGACAGAGATGGCTCGGGTCACTTGCCATATTCTCATGAACAGCCCTTATATTGAAAATTCCATGACAGTGAATATCCCCTTACTAAAGAGATGCACAAGTCACAAATATGCGCATTTCTACAGCAGGTATAGATACTTTAGTCAGTTTCATCATTCTAGATGAAAGTCAGACTCATTCACATCTTCTAAGGCAAATCTCAAATTTTTACTTATTTACACTGAATAAGAGATTTTGGAATCATAGAAATTTTTGTGCTTAATGCAGTAATAGTTTTTTATGTGTCAGGACTGGGAGACAATTTAGAAGTTACTCTCCAAACTTATAAAAGATAAAGGTATAATAATCACTATTATTTTTTATTTCAACTGTAGTTTTTATATACATATATGTCCTTTCATTTAATGTAATTACAATATATATTGTAAATTAGGAATTAGATAAACCTATTTTTATAATGAAGGAATTAAACTCAAGAGGAGAAAGCAAGCAGTCAGTAATCTATAGTCTTACTCTAGGTAAGTAGTAGAAACAGTCCTTGAGAGAAAGTAATTTTTGTTAGTAATAGTTCTTGCTACTGATTGTGATTGTGTCTGATGGTAGATTATGCAGAAGTAGTGAAGCAAAGAAGATCACAGGCTCAAGGAATGTCTGGGATAAAATTTTGGAAGACAGTTAGTTGTTGACTTACTAGGAAAGAGTGTTTGCCATGGAAATCTGAAGAAATTAACTTTCTGGAAATTAGAGTGGGAGGAGAGAATCTACTATTGAATGTTGTAACAATGAAGGGTGGCTGTGTCCCCACCAAGGAGGGGACATGTTCCTGGTGCCCAGCTCCCAGCCACAGGCCTGCTTTTGGTCCCAGCTAACTTATACCCGGAATAATTACACACAAACTGGATTCATTTAACACACAGCCAGGCCATTAGTTCTAGCCTCTATGGACTAACTCTTACATCTTATTTCAACCCATTTTTAATAGTCTGTAAGTCACTACAAGGTAGTGGTCTTACTGAGAAAGATTCAGCATGTTTGACTCTGGTAATTTCATGGTGGCTCTCCCTGTGCCTTCCCAGGGAATCCCAGAATTCTGTTCTGTCCTCCCTGCCTATCTAAGACCAAGGCAGTTTCTTTATTAACCAATGAAAGCAACCCAAATACAGAAAGACCCCCCCACACTATTCCTCTTTTTCTGTTTAAGCAAAAAAGAAAGGCTTTCATTTTAACATAGTAAAGTTACATATAACAAAACAGTTATCAAGTTAGAATTACAGTTAACGTATTTAGATCTATTTTACCTTTTAACATAACTAAGGAAAACTGTAACTATCCATTCTTTAACTCCATCAGAGACTCCAGAAGGATAAAATATTACCTAAGGAAACAAGAAATAAGCAACTTTCAAAACTCTAAGAGTGACAGAGACATCTCGCTGCCTGGACAGTCACCCAAAGTTCCTCTGTACCATTGGAGCATCCATCTTCAGCCTACAGGCCAATAGTATACAGAAGACACTTTCATGAAGCAGGAAAATTCAAATACAGTTCAGTCACTTTCCTCTGTGTCCTGCAGAATGTCTTACATACACTTTCATGAAGCAGGAACCCTGAAGGATCATCTCACTTTTAGGCAAGTTTAGCAGTCCTCTCTCTGCAGGTTCTTTGTGTCCATTTAAGCAGTCCAGGCAACAACAGTTTCTTGCCAAAATGGCTAGCAAACTCTATAAGGAGACTCTTTGATGCCCATCTTCCTCAAGAAATAGATTGGTGCTGCCAGGAACAGATGTGTCTCATTGTCATAAAAACCCTAAGTTATTAAAACATTAAATGTCATATTCTGTAGTCTTTGAAAGATATGAAGAATGCCTTTTTGAAATGTATCTATGCATATCTAGAAAATCTAACTAACATGACTACAAACTTAACTATTATAGAGATTATCTATTAACCTATATTTTCTAATTATACATTACATTTTTAAATGAACTATACAATAACAATACCTTAATCAACATCAGAAATACATATACATATAACAAGATTGACCTTAAACTTGATCAATAAATAAAAATTTGTATCAATGTAAATTATTTATATCCATATCATTTCTCCCTTTAAATGTAAAAAAAGCATTTATAAGCAATATTTGGGAATATGGATGCAGTTATTTCTCTCCAAACTTCTTCCTGCTGTATGGGGGCATTGCCAATCAGGTCTTTCATGGTGTATCCCGTGTGCCAGGTTCATCTCAGTTACCAGTTGAGCAAGGTCATTTTTCTGAAGGTGTTTACAGTGACCTTTCAGGAGGGCATGGTCTATCATACCATATTGGTTGAGAAGGAATCCACGGGGTCTCATCCTCTGTGAAAACAAAAGAAGAACCTCTTTTCCAAAGCATTGTATCCTTAGACCCAAATTGTGAAACAATAATGTCTTTATAATATCCATGCTGGTTTAGCTTGGCAGCCTATATAATGAGATGTCTCTTTGTACTTAGCTCCTTTACAGTCAAAAAATTTAAAGAAAGTACAATAAAATATATAATCTAGACATTCTGTGAATTTTCCATTTTTACATGGCTTATTTTATTTCTTTTAATCTATAACTATCTATAATCTGTCTCTTTAAAGACTTTACCCTTTTTAAGTTATTGTTTATTTTATTATTCTCTATACATTTTTCTTCTCTTTTCCAAGCCTATGTACATTTATTTAACAGTATGACCCATTTAGAGGTCTTTTATTTCTGAATCTGTCCTATTGTGAATCTGTAATTCTTTACTATCCAGGAGCATGTCTTAAAATGCTAACCAGTTTTTAAAAACTTTAGCTAGCGCCGTGTAGGGGTAATTACGGTACCGCCTGTTTCCTGTCCAGTCTAAACCTGATATTATGATATTATGGTAATTACGCTGATATTATGGTAATTACGATCCTGCCTGAGATTACCACAGTTCAGCATGGTGGAGCTGCTTCTCTTTCAGAGCCTTTTGGTGGCCCTGAGCTTCACGCAGTTACAGGCACACAGCGAGTCCACATCGTCATCAAGTAAGCAAGCTGTAGCTTTACTCACAAAACCCTATTCAAAAGCTCTGTCTCCTGCAGGAGCCAGACAGATGTCGCCATGATAGCACAGCCCAGAAATGGGTCTTTCAAAAGTACCACTTTATAGTAGACCCGATCCCGCTACCTACTCAGGCAGGAAGAGCTGAGCCATGGTTATGTCTCAGCTACTTTACTCTAGACCCCGAGTGGGCACACAAACATCAGACCCATGAATGCTCCATAGCCGGAGTTTGCACTGAAGGCAGGGCTCAGGAAGTCTTGTTTTAAAATGTGCAGCTTTTTTTCTGCTGATATTGCTAAATCAGGAAATCTCTCTGTGGCACGCCATCCAGAAACAGCAAAAACCTGTGTTAAATTCTCTCTCTCCTTTTTAAACCCTCTCAGGTTTTTAAGTGGATTTAGCTTACCACATTGGGCAGCCAAACTGTAGTAATGAGGGGAAGCTGTGTCCCCGCGGGCAGCGTTCCTGAACTAAGATGTAAGAGTTAGCCAATAAGCCGGACGGTGATGGCCCACGCCTTTAATCCCAGCACTTGGGATGCAGAGGCAGGCGGATCTTTGTGAGTTCAAGACCAGCCTGGTCTACAAGAGCTAGTTCCAGGGCAGGCTCCAAAGCCACAGAGAAACCCTGTCTCGAAAAAACAAAAAAAAAAAAAAAAAAGAGTTAGCCAATAGAGGCTAGAACTAATGGCCAGGCAGTGTGTTAAATGGATCCACTTTGTGCGTAATTATTCTGGGTATAAGCTAGCCAGGGCCCAAAGCAGGCCGGCGGCCGGGAGCTGGGCGCCAGGAACGTGGCCCACGCCTCAGTGGGGACACAGCTGCCCCTCATTGCTACAGAATGTTTTCCTCTGTTCTTCATACATATGCTCTAGGATGGGTACGTGTTCTATATCCAACATCAGTATTAAAATTCAATCATGTAATTATTAAAACTAATAGCTGTTACTATTTTATATCAATAATTAAAAATAATTATCTAGCATAAATAGAATGAGAATTTTAAGGACTAAAAAATTGTTAAAGATTCAATTGATGCTTGTTGATTTACAAAATTAATTTCGATTCTTAGTTTTCTTTCTATACTTTCTATTATTTGTTTTGTTCGTAATAACTAATCCTGAAGACTGTAGTTTATGAGAAAATAACCCCCAAATTTGAAATACTATCTACAACACATTTCATTGGAATAATATAAGGACTGTTTGTTATGTATAAGGTTACTGAGGTATTGTTTTGTATACAACTTCAACTGATGTTAACATACAGTCAAGGCCAAATTTAAAGTGTTGAACCACAATAAAGGTAGCATTTTTCAGTAGGTAACCATGATGTCAGGGTGGTCCATACTGCAGTTCAAAGTCATAAGCATGATGTCATGTTCAGGTCCATTCTGCAATGCAAGCTCATAAGCATTTAAGAGAGCTTACTTAAGAATGCTAGGCAAGGGGAGTTGACTAGAATATCAGAACCCCCCAAAAATAAATAGCAATTAACTCAGATTCTGAGGACAGATTTCTACAAAAATCTTCTAGTACAAACATTAATAAACCTAAATGAAGATTGTAGAAAATGTCCGCATATTAGTAAAAATGTCCGAACCAATGAACAATGAGCTATGTAAGCATAAGATGCAGGTTTCCTGAATAAAATTATTGCTAACATATTTAGTGCTTTATTGCAAGGTATATTTTCTTTTATTTGAGAGAAATCTGTATATAAAAAGTAGAAGTCACTGATTTTATTTAGTGTGTGTGTGTGTGTGTGTGTGTGTGTGTGTAGTTTGCCTGAGCACATTGTATTCTCTAACCCTCAAGGAGCTGATAATTTCTATTGGATGAATATAAATAAAACAAGTACCAAATTTATGAAGCTGTCACATAAGTACTAAAAGTTGAAATATGTGCAGTGTAGGAAGGTACCAGGTTAAGATCTGAATTAACTTGGCTTTGCAGAAACATTTTCAGAAAAAGTAGATATTTATTTAGAAGTCATGAGTGAACCAAACCTCTCCAGATGCAGTAAAACCAGAAGGTTCTGATTTAGTATCTGCCTTATTTCTTTACCAAAGCAGAGAAGAAGCAGGTAGACATGGATATTAAAGGAATATTTTCTCTATAAGATGTTCATTAGGACAATGGTTGTTAATATATTTGCTTCAGGACAACTGGTTGTCACTACCAGAAAAAATTGCTGTTTGCTACTGCTTACTGTTTAATCAAAGCTCATCAAGTAGATATTAGATGCAAGGTTGTAGAAGAGATAGAACTTTATTATGAGTTAGTGAATTGAAATTACCTGGATCATTATACATAGAATCTTAATTAATAGCCACAAGCAATGTTTATGGCAATTTGTTTTTGACTGTAGACAGTCAGACCCTAGATCAAACAGTATTGTTGGAGATCTCCATTACTCTGGCCTCTGCTGTTGTAATGTCATCAGTTGTTCTCATCTGAAAAGTTAGGGGGTATTGTGGGATATTATGATTAGGGAGTATTATGATGAACATTTATCTTGCTCTGCTTTTTTTTATAAAAGCTATTTATGTACTTAATAACAATTATTTTGGTGTGACTTTCCTTTAGAATTTAGACTTCTAGAAGAGTGGAGAGCAACTTGTAAGTGATGACTGAACCATTAGGCAGTTGCACCTCTGGGATCTAGTGAAAGAACTGAGATGTCTTTATCCTCCCACAGGAAAAAATTCATGGGAAAAAATGTTGGGATTGGAGCTAAATTTTGGTCAAGTACAGAGAGCACTAATGGCATCCATTGTTTTAGGAAGAGTCAAGAAGAATGTAAACTAACAATTTCATAAATGACAATTTCTGTGGAAGCAATATATTTAGTGTATAGCTTAGAAGCATTTTCTGATTCCTTTGGTATATACTACTTCTTTTGTAAACATTTGATTTCATTGATACTTAAAGCTGAATAAGAGATCCCTTCCTCCTACCCCCAAGTTCGCCCTTTCCTCTGCGGGATCTGCTCAGCAGGCCACCAGGAGTCCCTGTTCCAGTGCTAAGGTCAGAGATCCAGAGGAGTGAGTGTGGGAGCTCTGCTGGAAGGTCCCTGAAAGGCAGTGCAGGCAACACCAACCCCTGCTCCAAAAGCCCCTCGATTCCACACATCCCTACCCCTCACCCCCAAGTTTGCCCTTTCCTCTGTGGGATCTGCTCCGCGGGCTACCAGGAGTCCCTGTTCCTGTGCTGAGGTCAAAGATCCAGAGCGGTGAGTGAGTGGGAGCTCTGCCGGAAGGTCCCTGAAACGCAATGGGCAACATCAGCCCCTGCTGCAGGAGCCCCTCGACTTCACACATCTCTGCCTACCACCCCCAAGTTTGCCCTTTCCTCTGCAGGATCTGCTCCGCGGGCCATCAGGAATCCCTGTTCCTTTGCTGTGGTCAGAGACCCAGAGGGGTGTCCCTCTTGCTGCACTGAACAAACATTGGATCAGGAAGCAAAGGCTGTCCTGGCTGTAATTGAAGGTAGAGATGGGCAGGCGCCAATTGAAGAATTCATCCAATAACATGAAAACACCAGAATTCAGTGATCATGCAACAAGAAGACTTGTCACCCTATTCCAGAAGAAATAGAAGAAATCGACGTTAAACGTGACATTATGAAAATAATAGAGGCCCTTAAACAGGATGTGAAAAACTCCTTTAAAGTAATGGAAGAGAAGTCAAACAAAAATTAGAGGAAATGAATAAAGCTCTCAAAGATACACAAGAAAACCAAGAAAAAGCAATCAAACAGGTAATAGAAACAGTTCAAGACTTGAAAAATGAAATGGAGGTAATGAAGAAAAAAACCCATGGAAGGATGAATATGGAAAATCTGGGTAAACGAACAGGAACTACAGAGACACATATAACCAACAGAATACAAGAAATAGAAGAAAGAATCTCAGACGCCGAAGATACTATAGAGGAAATAGACTCATTAATTAAAAAAAAAACACAACAAAACCAACAAATTCTTAACACAAAACACCCAGGAAATCTGGGACACCATGAAAATACCAAACCTAAGAATAATAGGGGTAGAAGAAGAAGAACTACAGTTCAAAGACCCAGAAAATATATTCAACAAGATTATAGAAGAAAATTTTCCAATCTAAAGAAGGATATTCCTAT
>JAQHUG010000319.1:805869-821280 GCA_028555095.1 Dicrostonyx torquatus
TCTATCACCATGCACAAAACTTAAGTCTAAATGTATTAAAGACCTCAATATAAATCCGACCACACTGAACCTCATAGAAGAGAAAGTGGGAAGTAGCCTGCAATACTTGCGCACAGGATATCACTTCCTATGTAAAACCCCAGTGGCACAGACAATAAGAACAACATTAAATAAATGGGACCTCCTGAGACTGAGAAGCTTCTGTCAAGCAAAGGACACAGTCATTAAGACAAAAAGGCATCCTATTGAATGGGAGAACATCTTCACTAACCCCACATCAGATGATGGTCATTTTGAAATCACAGTCGGGAAGCAGAGTGAGATCAATGTTGTCTTCCTTTACTTTCTTTTCCTGTGTGGGATCCCACCCCGTTAAATCCTGCCACCTTTATTTAGTGTTTGTCTTTCCACCTCGTTAATCTAATCAGTAAAATTCCCTTACAAATTTGTCCAGAAATTTGTTTGCACAGGTATTGTAAATATCATCAAAATGACAACAGAGGTTAAACATCACAAATGAAATGTTCTATTTTGACATGATGTACAGTTGTTTATGGATTTATGCATACCACAGAACTGTCAGACAAGTGTTTACCATATTATCTGGAATTCAGAGATTTAACAATTTGAGCTGTTTGCTTTACAATGAGTATATTTCTAAATGCTATATAATAAGATTGTTAACTGAGAGTAATAGGATCATTTGTCCTTAGCTGTAACTATGCCAGCATTAGGGAGAAAAAAAAAGATACACTGATGAAGAAAATCTATAAAGTACTATGTTAGTGGAAAATCACAGAAAAGAATACTGAAAACAAGATAATAAAGTGTACCGATGCATGAATTCAAAAGGAGAACTGAAAATATTAGGTAGGTTTCAACAAAACTGACAAGTAGGAGAAGCAGTGGAATGTATGGGAAGATAAAAGATTTTTTCAATACCAGAGAGGTTGTCATAGAAACATTGAGATTATATAAGACAATATGGATTGAACAGATTAAAGGAAGAAAAATCAGTAAATATAAAGGATAGTAGGACTGACTATAAAGCACTCTGAGTAAATAGATTAGAATATGGAGTGCATTTTAAAACAGAGAAGTTTTGTAATATTAAATGTGTACTCTGTGAGTTGAAATGCTTATAAGATGATCTTGATATTGTAAAGCAGAAATTGTCAGAAGATTGTTCTCATCTTCATTTTCAAGCCTGTAGTTTACTAGTATGTGGCATTCTGTCCCTCAGTATTATTTGTAAAATTTTTAAATTGTGAATATTCAAATGTTTTATCACTTTTTTAATTTGTTCTCTTTCCTTCTTATTAATTCCTTTTTTTCTTTCTTGCTTCCCTTCCAATTTTCATTTGATTTCCTTCTTTCCTATCTCATAACATTCCTCTGTCCCTCTTTCAATACAGTAAGGTATGTGTGTGTGTGTGTGTGTGTGTGTGTGTGTGTGTGTGTGTGTGAAAATAGACATGGATGTGGATAAAATATTTCATTGAAGCTTCCTCAGAAGATATTTGAAGAAGCAAAGACTTAGATAGTTTCCTCTGAGTCTTGAAGTGATAATATGTAGAAACCTGAAATGATGTGTTTAGATAGGATAGTAGGTAGTGGTTGAACTTATATGAAATTATTAATAATATAAATACCTAAGCTATAAATGCAGTTAGTTGATTGAAGGAAAAGTATTTGGTGAGAAGAATTTAAACAACCTATGTGATAAAGTTAATGGATAATATACATATGGTAATAACATTTGTAAATTCTAATGGTCAGGATTAGATTTGAATGATGTGTCATTCAAAAAGTGGAAGAAGTAATGAATTGATCATCAGTGGAATGCAAAACCTAAGAATAAGAAATAAAACATCATATTAGGTCTTTCAGGAATGCATGTATTTGAGATTAATAGAAAGAAATCATCTTTAAATATATGTTCAATTACTTAATGTTTTTTAGTATTTTATATTTAGTATATTTTTAATATTCTCAGTTGAATAACTATTATATGTTTACTTTTTATAAATATTGGCAAAAATTAACTTAGGAAAACTGAGAAATTTACAAAAAAATAAAAATATTTCAAATTTTTATGAATAAATTTAATTTGAAATCATAATCTAATAAGAACATAATATTCTCATTAAAATACAAATTTGTTCATCAATATTGGTACAATAAATAGGTGGTTTTGTCTCTTTTTTCTTTACTTATTCTGGTTAATGAGTAGGATTCCCTCAAATTAATTTAGAAATTGATTTCTGAAATGGAGAATTATATACTAAAATTGTTGAGTTTAGGTGAGGAAATGGCAACAAGGGCATTATTGAATAAATGAAACAACAATGTATGTTTGAAGGCAAAAGCCATGCCTCACTTGAAAGAAATCTTTCATGGCACATTTTAAGGACTCAGAAAATGTCACTGCTCTTTCTTTTAACTGATGTGAAGAAAAATGATCTGTCAGCAATGACAATTTATCCTATCTGAGTAAACTGAATCATGGCATCATAAAAGAAACCAAATGTAATGCAATCAATAAAATAACAGATTGTAGCAATTTAAAAAATACTGTTTTCAGTTTGTGTTATTGATTAAAATAATTATGAAATATTTAAGTTTAATAATCTTCTCTTAGTATAATTCACCTCTTTTGTTGTTACTCCAGATGAGTAAGTGTCCTTGTGATATGATTGGGAAATGCTCATGAGTGATGTAGCTGGATCTTGAGATATGCTGTTTTCCATTTTTCTGCGAAAATGCCATATTGACTTGCAAAACATGTGTTCAAGTTTGCATTCCCACCAGCAGTGGAGGAGTGTTTCCCTTACTCCACATCCCCTCTACCATAAACTGCTATTAGTGTTTTGGTATTAGCCATTCTAATTGGCCGAAGATAGAGTCACAACCATTTTGACTTGTGTTTCCCTGTTGGCTAAGGATGAGGAACATTCATGTAAGAGTATTTTGGCCATTAAAATTCTTCTGTACAACATTCTCTGAGTAGATTTGCATTCCATTTTTAATTAGATTATTTAGGTTGTGACTTCTAATTTCTTGAGTTCTTTATATAATTTTAATATCATCCCTCTGTCAGACATGGAATTGGGGAAGGTAGTGTGTAGCTTGCCATTTTGTCATATTTACAGTGTCCTTTGCCTTACAAAATATTTCAGTTTTATGAGATCTCATTTATTAATAGTTGAACACAGTGTCTGTGCTACTGGTTTTCTATTCAGGAAGGTGTATGGATGACAGTTAATTGCTATTATTTTGTTCATGGTGCAGGTGAGATATGTGTATATTTTATTATTTGTATTTTGTTGCTGTGATGTTATTTGTTTCCTGTGTTTTCATAGGTGTAGTTAACCTACTTTGTTTAGAGTCTTCCTTCTAGTATCTTTTGTAGGATGGTATTCATAGATAGATTTTTTTTAATTTGGATTTATTATGACATATTTTGCTTTCCCCATCTACATTATTTTAAAATTCTGATGGAATATTTTGTTTTCTCCATCTACACCTAGTATCTCAATCCTTCTAATATCTTTTATAGGACTGGATTTATAGATAGATTTTTTAATTTGGATTTATTATAGCATATCTTGCTTTCTCCAAATACATTATTTTAAATTTTGCTGGAATATCTTGTTTTCTCCATCTCTTTGAGTATATAGGACATGTGTCCTTGCCTTTGTACTTTTAGAATCTCCATTGAGAAGATTATATAATATAAGTTACTTGATCTATTTTTTGTTTAAGGTTTTAATTCTTTCTTAGTTGTGTATGTTTATTGTTTTGATTATTATATAGAGAGGTAGGTTTTTCTGGTCCAATCTAGTTATATTCTCCACCTATAAATTGTCATGCCAACATGGGCTGACTGTATTTGCATGAAACCTGTGAGAGCTTGGAAAAAAAACTTCTCGACACAAAAAGCACAAAGTTTAAATCAGTTTCTTGGTAGCTACACTTTTTTTTTCAGATGGACTCTGTTTGCTGGCAGTAAGCATAGTCACCGAGGTTCATTTAAGTGACTCAGCAATGACAGTAAAGGCTGTACAACTTCTTCAGGGAAGGGCTTCCTGGTTTGTGCTAGTTACACAAACAGCCCTGGCTCTTTCAGAAGGCCTAGCACTTAAATGGGGTCTGTGAGCAGCATGTTACAAATTGCCTAATGGTGACACAGACCCATTGAAACCCTAGAGCTGAGGCAATGTGCATGGCTTTCACATCCTTTGTTAGTGTTATCCCAAGATATTTTATGTGATTTGTGGCTATTGTAAAAGGTGATGTTTCTCTGATTTCCCTCTCAGCTTCTTCATCCTTTGTGTATAGAAGGGCTACTGATTTTTTTTTTTTGAGTTGATTTTGAATCCTGCCACTTGATTGAAGACATCTATCAGCTGTAGGAGGTCTCTGGTAGAGGTTTTGGGATCACTTATATACACTATCATATCATCTGCAAATAATGAAAGTTTAACTTATTCCTTTACAATTTGAATCCCCTTGATCTTCTTATGTAGTATTATTGCTATTGCTAAAACTTCAAGAACTATGTTGAAGAGATATGGAGAGAGCGGACAGTCTTGTCTCCTTCCTGACTTTAGTGGAATCTCCATTTAATTTGATGCTAGCCGTCGATTTGATGTATATTGCTTTTATTATATTTAGATATGATCCTTGTATCCCTAAACTTTCCAAAACCTTTATCATGAAGGGTTGTTGAATTTTGTCAAATGCTTTTTCTGTATCCAATGAAGTGATCATATATGCTTGGTTTTTTCTTTCAGTTTATTTATATGATGGATTACATTGATTTTTGTATGTTGAACCAGTCCTGCATCTCTGGGATGAACCCTATTTGGTCAGGATGGATGATTTTATTGACGTGTTCTTGGGTTCGGTTTGCCAGAATTTTATTGAGATTTTTGCATCCATGTTCATGAGTGAAATTAGTCTGTAATTCTTTTTCTTGGTTGAGTCTTTCTGTGGTTTTGGTATCAGGGTAACTGTAGCTCCAGAAAAAGAGTTTGACAGTGAGCCTTCTGTTTATGTTATGTGGAACACTTTGAGGATTATAGGCATTAGATTAGCTCTTCTTGAATGTTCCTACAGAATTCAGCATTAAAACCATCCAGCCCTGGGCTTTTTTTGTTTGGGAGGTTTTGGATGGCAGATTCTATCTCCTCTTGGCTTATAGGTCTATTTAAATTGTTCACCTGGTCTTGATTTAATTTTGGCAGGTGGCATCTATCTAAAAAATTGTCCATTTCCAGTTTTGTGGAGTACAGATTTTTGTAGCAGGACCTAATGATTCTCTGAATTTCCTCAGTGTCCATTGTTATGTCCCTCTTTTCATTTCTGATTTTGTTAATTTGGATGTTCTCTCTCTGCCTTTTGATTAGTTTGGATAAGGGTTTGTCAATCTTGTTGATTTTCTCAAAGAACCAGCCCTTTGTTTCATTGATTCTTTGGATTGTTTTCTGTATTTCTATTTTGTTGATTTCAGCCCTCAACTTGATTTTTTTTCCTGTCTTCTTCTCCTTTTGGGTTAGTCTCTTCTTTTTTTTCTTATTTTTCTAGAGCTTTCAGGCATGCTGTTAGGTCATTGATGTGAGCTTTGTCCATTTTCCTTATGTTGGCACTTTATGCTATGAACTCTCCTCTTAGCACTGCTTTCATAGTGTCCCATAGGTTTGGATATGTTGTGCCTTCATTTCCATTGAATTCAAGGAAGATTTTAATTTCTTTATTTATTTCTTCCTTGACTCAACAATGGTTCAATAGTTGACTGTTCAGATTCTATGAGTTTGTAGGCTTTCTGGTAGCAGTATTATTGTTGAATTCTAAATTTACTCCATGGTAATCTGATAAGACACAGTGGATTTTGTATCTGTGGGTGTTTGCTTTGTTACCGAGAATGTGATCAATTTTAAAGAAAGTTCCATGAGGTGTTGAGAAGAAGGTATAATCTTTTTTTGCTTTGGTGGAATGTTCTATAGATGTCTGTTAAGTTCTTTTGATTCATTACATCTGTTAGTTCTCTTATTTCTTTGTTAAGTTTCTCTCTGATTGATCTGTACATTGTCAAGAGAGGAGTGTTAAAATCTACTATTAGTGTGTGGGGTTTGATGTGTGATTCAAGTTTCAGTAATGTTTCTTTTACATATGTGGGTGCTCTTGAATTAGGGGTACAGATATTCAGGATTGAGGTTTCATCTTGATGAATTGTTCCTGTTAAGAGTATAAAATGTTCTTCTCCCTTTCTTCTGATTGATTTTAGTTTGAAATCAATCTTGTTAGATATTAGGATAGCCACACCTGCTTCTTAGGTCCATTTGATTGGAAAACCTTTTCCCAACCCTTTACTCTGAGGTAGTATCTGTCTTTGAGATTTAGGTGTGTTTCTTGTAAACAGCAGAATGCTGGATCCTATTTAGGTATCCATTCTCTTAGCCTGTGTCTTTTTATAGGTGAATTGAGACCATTGATATTAAGCGATGTTAATGACCAGTGGTTGTTAGCTCCGGTTATCTTTCGGTAGTAATGTTTGTGTGTTTCCCTTCTTTGGGTTATACTGCTGGGGGGTTATCAGATGTCTGTGTTATTGTGGGTGTAGTTACCTTTTTTGGGTTGTGGCTTTCCTTCTAGTACTTTTTGTAAGGCTGGTTTTGTAGATATATATTGTTTAAATTTTTTTTTCATTGAATATCTTGTTTTCCTCATCAATGGTGAATGAAAGCTTTGCTGTCTGGGCTTGCTCCATGGTCTCTTAGTGTCAGCAGCACATCTGTCCAGGACCTTCTGGATTTTATGGTTTCCATTGAGAAGTCAGGTGTAATTCTATAGGTTTTTCTTTATATGTTACTTCACCTTTTTTATTTGCAGCTCTTAATATTCTTTCTTTGTTCTGTATGATTTGTGTTTTGATTATCATATGGCACAGGTATTTTTTTTATCCACTCTATTTTGTGTTCTGTAAGCTTCTTGTACCTTCGTTGGTATGGCCTTCTTTAGGTTGGGAATGTTTTCTCCTATTATTTTTTTGAATATATTTTCTGTGCCTTTGAGCGGGAATTCTTCTCCTTCTTCTACCCTTATTATTCTTACGTTTGGTCTTTTCATGGTGTCCCAGATTTCCTGAAAGTTATGTGTTACGAATTTGTTGGATTTAGTGTTTTCTTTGACCAATGAGTCTATTCCCTCAATAGAATCTTCAGTGCCTGAGATTTTTTCTTCTAGCTCATGTATTATGTTGATTATACTTGTCTCTGTAGCTCCTGTTTGTTTACCCAGGGTTTCCATTTCCAGAGTTCCCTTGGTTTTTGTTTTCTTTATTATTTTTATTTATATTTTTAAATTTTGAATTGTTTACATCACCTGTTTGATTGCTTTTTCTTGGGTTTCTTTGAGGGATTTATTAATTTCTTCCAGCTTTTTTTGTTGTTGTTGTTTGGTTTTTGCTGGGTAGATGTCTGTCTAGCAGATCAGCTCCCTGCTCGTGCTTGGAATGCCAAAAGCACCTGGAGATGGGGGCTGCTGGCCTTTCTCCAATGCAGAGGTTTTAGGGAGTGGGGGGTCCCAGGTCCCGGGGCCACTGTTGTCTCACCTCTTATGTCTACCAAGTATTGGTCTCCACAGAGCTCACAGGGAACAATGCTGACTATGTCTTATTAGGATTGGTTAATACAGAAACTGCTTCGTGCCTATGTCACTGCAGAATAGAGCAAGGTAGAAATTTCAAGCGGAGATAGAAAAAAGTAGGTGGAGTCAAAGAGACACCATGTAGATGCCAAAGAAGACAGACACCCAAGAGGTTTATTGGTAAACCATGAGCCTCGAGGTAAAATGAAAAATAATAGGAATGGGTTAATTTCAGATGTAAAAGTTAGTTAGTACGAAGCCTGACCTAGTAGGCTAAGCAGTATTGTAATTAATATTGTTTCTATGCAATTATTTCAGGTAAGGGCGGCCAGGAATGAAGAAGCAATATTCTACTAAAATGTTTTGTATATTTCTTCTCTCTTCATTGGCATCTTCTTTTTTAGGTGTGGAAAATCTCATTCTATGATTTTGTTGAAAATATTTTCTGAGCCTTTGATTTAGGATTCTTCTCCTCCTATTGTTATTATTTATATTTTGGTCTTTTTATAGTATCCCAGATTTTCTGGAAGTTCCATGCCAGTAATAATTTTAGTTTTAACATTATCTTGAAAAACTCATCTTTCTTATATCTAGATATATAAACTCTGAGATTAACCCAGATAAAAATTGCAGAGGCTTAAACATAGGGACTGGAAATACATCCTGTTTTAAACATAAAGTATATATCTGTTTTTAAATTTTAAGGGATAAACAAGGAATTTTATTTTTCTGTTATATCTTTTAAATAAAGCAAACAATAACTTTCAGAAAAGTAAATCCCAATATGCCTAACTGAAGCAGAGACTATTGTATAAGAGGAAAATCTCAGGAGGTGATGCCATACCAGCTTGGTTTATACTGAGTTGATTTTGTCTCTAGGAGACATCATGGAGATAATTTAGCAAGAATTAACAATCCATATTTCAGGCTTATCAAAGAACTCTGCTGCTGAACAACATTAAGTATTTGATATATGAAATCCAAGAAGTTGGTCTTCACAGAAGAAAGCAACTGTTACTTTTAAATAAAAGCAAGGAGTTAGGGAGTTACCTCTGTGGGCAAAACAATTTATGTTAAAGCCTGAAGACACAAGTTCAGTTACCCATAACCCATGTCAAATTACAGGCATCCATCTTTAATTTCATAGCCTTTTGGGTGAGATTGATGTGTGCAGCTTCATGGAGCACACTGTCCAGCCAGCCTGGCCACATGAGTGAGCTGCATATTCATTAAAAGAACATGTCTCAAAAAGTAATGTTGAGATTCAGTTAGAAAGACAGCTAATGTTGTCCTCGTCTCCATATATGCACACATGTGTGATATGAGTGTGAACACATTTGAACACAAAAGACACACATAAAAATGAGACAAAATCTACTGAAGAAAAAATAATATAATTGAAGAGATTAGACAGAAGTGATTTAGATGACCTTTAACATTTTCTGCAAGAAAGCATTTGTATGAGTTGTAATTTTGCTGTCAGTAAAATGCTTTTGGAATATAATTGTTTTTTTTTCCACTCAAATAAGGATGAGAAAAAAACTCATGCACATTAATTTAAAAGATATGTAGGAGTCTATCCTCACAAGACTTGGTTGTACTACAAACCAAGATCTATGTGAATCAAAACTTAGTTCTTTTTCCAAGATGACATGCTTTATATGGAAGGAAACTTCTGATCAAAACAACCTCTGAGTCTAATTATATAACAGGGGCTTGGGACTGTCAAGATAACCAACCAGGTGTTAAAGATATATGAGTAAGTTCTCTGCAAGTAATTTCCTCCAGCAGTCCCCAGAGTATAATAGGGACACAGTTACTCCTTTTGCATTCCCAACTTTCCTAATCATCTAGAACACCTTGCTCCATTTCCACTTAATATTTGTTATATACTTTTTTTTTCTGTTTCTCTCTCCAGGATTATGTAGAAAGAAAGAGGCTGAAGGTTGGAAGAGGTGAGCACTCCAATCCCCACTTTGTTATGTGCCTGCTCATCAGCAGAACAAATTCCCCTAGCTCTCTTATTCTAATCAGAAGAAACCAATTCACTTTTGCACCTGAATGACTCTCATTCTTGATGCTTATAGCTGAATATTTCCCAAAATTCCTTTCAGATACTCAGTTGAAGCTTTTAGTTAGAACTAACGTTCACTCTTTGAACACATCATAGATTATCTAAGCTTTTTCTATTCACTTTGTAGATTTGTGGAATTTGAAAAATAAATATAAGCAAGTATCTGATCCATATTTTTTAAAGAATGTTATATTTACCTAAATGTAGACTACATCTTTCTCTTTGTTCTATTGGCCATTGCTGATATTTGAAAATAATTATTATTTAATAGAAACAGTATAAGTGAGATGTGCTGAATTTTCTCTCCTGGAAAACACAAACACCTTTTTAAATGCAAATCACCCTTAACTTATATACACACCTTTTCCAATACTTACAATGCTTATGGTAAGATGGTGGAATAAGGATGACAAGAGTATCATCTTTCACTTAAGAAGGAAACTTGTATTCATACATTGAAAGCTGGAAGCAATAATTTTTAAATGCCATAAGAAACATGCATTATAATACACATAATATTGACCATACATGTGACAAATATTGGCAAAAAGTTTAAAAACTAGAAGAAATATATGCTAGTGTGTGTGCCTATTTTCTATTTCTATAGAAAGTTTTTTCTTTCTAAATGAAATTAACTTTGTAGGAGTGCTAATGGTTGAGTTAACTGAAATCAAATGCACTTAACACTGTTTAATTTGAAAGCAATGTTGATTCTGCCTAGAATGGTACATATTGAGTGTTACAGAAGTAATCCAAGTGAAAAAAATGTAACGTGAAATGTAACGTGTATAATGTCTGACTGATTGACTGAGATATGAAGCTAGACAGCTTGTGTAACCTTGCTTTCTTTGACTATAAATTGAGGCAAACTACCCTTGTGTATCAAAAAATATTGCTCTAAAGTTCAAACTTGTTTTAGTGATGCATACTACTTGGAGATCATTATATTAAATTGCATTATAAATGTTTCTTGTCTCATTAATAATAAACCATAATTCTCATACAGAAAACACAATCAATTTACACTATATAGTAGTGAACAAGTACAATTTGGACCAATTTAAAATTCTTCTAGAAGTGTGGGATGTTACTGCCTTTAACAGATTAATTTTAAGAGTTTCAATTCCTGAAATACACTTTTTTATGTGATACTATAATAAAATAATAACTGGTATGACAAAAATGTTTAATAAGTATGCATCAAATTAATGAAAGAAATGTTTTTTAAATTAATTTAATAACATAAATATTCAGTCTCAGAATATTAGAAACCACAATAATAGTAATAAATAAGAATGGGGGAAAACATCAGATATGAGGCAGCAACCCCCAAGGGAGAATGCCTGAACCAGAGACCTCTGGGGGAATGGGTCTAAGCCAGTGACCTCTGCAGAAGTAGACCCAAGACAGGGACATCTGCCAGAGCATGCCCAAGACAGAAACCTCCACAGAAGCAGCTACAATGGAGCAACCAGGGAGGGAGTAAGACCAACCAAGAGACCTCTGTAAGTCTAGGCCTAATCAGAGACCTCTGCAGGAGCAAGTACAAGGAGTGTCTGCCAAGGGATCAGTCCTGAGTCTGTGGAATCAATCCCAAGCCAGGCACCTCTGCGGGACCAGGCTGAAACCAAGGAAATTTGTGGATACCAGTCAAGCCAGTGACCTATGCTGGAGCAGGGATAAAGCAACATATACCAGTGACCACCAACAGAACAGGCCCTAGGCAAGTCACCTCCACAGGAAAGCATATGTGAGGGTGCAACAGCTCAGGGAGCAGGCCTGAGCCATGGACCTCAACCGGAGCAGGCCCAAGCCAGGGATATCTTCAGGAACAAACCCAAGCTAGTGACCTCCAACTGACCTGAGCCAGTGACCTTTGCCAGAGCAGGCCAGAGACAGCAACGTCTACAGGGGCAGGTACAAGGGAGTGGCTGCCAATGGAACAGGCCCAAGGAAGAGACCTCTGCAGTACCAGGTCTGAGTCAGGGACCTCTGCAAAAATAGGGCCGAGCTGAGCCAGTGATCACTGTGCAAGCAGGCAAGAATGACCACCAGTATTGCAGAGTAACCACCAGGAGCTCCGAGTGACCTGCAGAAACGCTGAAATCAAAGTGACATCCTGAGTGACTCCAGCTGTTGCCATGACTACACCACAAGAAACCGCCATCTGAGCTTTGGATCCACTGGCACATGAAAGACTGATCTCCAGAGACACAGACTTAACTACACCAATCAGAGGAAAAGATGAGTAGACAAGGTAAGAACACACCTAACACCCCAAATAGCAACATGACACCAATGAAAACTAGTGCTTCTATAACAGCTAGACTTGAACACTCCAAAATAGATGAAGCAGAAGAAAATGACCTAAAGAAACACTTTAGGAGAAAGTTTTATGCCCTTAAAGAAGAAATGAAGAATTTCTTCAAAGAAATGGAGAAAAAGACAAACAAAATATTAAAAGATATCAACAAATCCCTTACATAGAACAAGGAAAAAGCAATCCAACAGATGAAAGAAACAATTCAAGACATTAAAACTAAAGAAGCAACAATAAAGAAAACACAAACTGAGGGAATTCTGGAAATGGAAAATATGAGAAAACAATCAGGAATCACCAATGCAAGCTGAAAGAGCAGAATACGAAAGGTAGAAAAGAGAATCTCAAGGGCTGAAGATAAAATAAAAGAAATAAACTCATCAGTCTATGAAAACATTAAATCTAACAAAAGCTTAAAACAAAATATGCAGGAAATATGAGATGCCAAAAAAAGACCCAATCTAAGAATAATAGGGATGGAAAAAGGGGAAGAAGTCCAACTGAAAAGCAGAGAAAATGTATTCAACAAAATCATAGAAGAAAACTTTCCAAAACCTAAATAAAGATATGCATAAGAAGATACAAGAAGCTAACAGAACACCAAATAGACTAGATAAAAAAGTCACCAGCCACATAATAATCAAAACACTAAACATACAGAATAAAGAAGAATATTAAGAGCTGCAAAGGAGAAAGACCAAGTAACATATAAATGCAAAGCTATCAGAATTACACCTGACTTCTGAATGAAAACAATGAAAGTCAGAAGGTCCTATTCAAGAGTTATGCAGACATTAAGAGATCACAGATGCCATCCCAGAATACTATACCCAGCAAAACCTTCAATCACCATAGAAGGACAAAACAAGATGTTCCATAACAAAACCAGATTTATCAAATATCTAGCCACCAACCAAGCCCTACACAAAGTACTAGAAAGAAAACTCCAACTCAAGGAAGTTAGCTACTTCCATACAAACACAGACAATAGAAGATCACACAGAAGCAAATATCAAAGAAGGGAACAACACACATAATAACATCACCACCAACAAAAACTAATATGATAGAAGGTAGAAATCACTGGTTATTAATATCCCCTTATATAAATGGACTCAACTCACCTATAGAAAGACATAGGCTAACAAATTGGAAATGAAAACAGAATCCATCCTTCTGCTATATACAAGAAACACACCTCATACTCAAAGATAAACATATCCTCAGATAAAAGCATTGGGGGAAAAATTCCAATCAAATGGACCTATAAAACAAGCTGGTGTAGCTGTTCTAATATCTGACAAAATAGACTTTACACTAAAATCAATAAAAGGAGACAAAAAAAAAGGACATTTCATTTTAGTCACAGGGAAAAATCTATCAGGAGAAAGTCTTAATACTGAATTTCTATGCCCAAATACAAGGGAACTCACATATGCAAAATAAACACTACTAAACCTTTAATCACACATTAAACCTCACACACTAATAGTGGGAGACTTTACCACTGGAGAGGTCTGCCAGGCAGAACATTAACAGAGAAAAAAAAAAAAAGGTTTGAAAAAAATGCCTTGATTTCAAAATTTAAGTTAAAAGATATATTATGTTGGAGAAGAGGCTTTGCCTTTCTTTCCCCAGGAAGTGAGAAACTGTGGATTCATTCTTCATTATGAAAAATAATGTTTGATCAATGAAGACTATTTCAAAAATCTCTAGTGGGAATAGATAACACATATGACCTTAAATTTTAGATTACATTAGTTGCAGCTTTTTATGAGTTCTATATCCAGAAAAATTTCAGGACTGCTGGGTAAAATGATCTAGGCTCACAGAATGCTTCAGTAAAGACTTGACCATAATCCAATTTTCTTTTGGTTCCCTAAGATTATCATTGGCCCCAATCAGCAGGAAGTAGCCTAGAGAACTATGCATACATTCCACCAAGATGGATTATGGGTGTTTGTCTTTGTTTAATTTGTTGGGATCATGTTGTTATGGATAAATGTCAGGAAAAAGGCTTAAACAAAGGAAATTAGATTTATATTGCATTATATATTACTCCTACCTCTGATCAAAATACTTATAGATTGTTTATATTTTGAGGTCACTGTACTCATTTGTTCACATTTATTTACAGATTATTTAATAGTCTGACATGAAGTTTTACTCTTTAAGTTATACAGATATTAAATATTATATGTATATATAACAAACATAGTTTTACTCCGGCCCTCTATCTAGTACAAGTAATAACAACCCCTAAACAGTGTTCCCAACCCTTTGGACAAACTTCTTTGGGATAGGGGCTGTCATCCTCTAGAATTGCTTCCCGCTGTCATGGGAGTGATGTTCTCTTAATGGGATCCTGAAAATATTAAGTGGTGGTTAAGTTTCAAAATTACTGTCTAGTATATTTGCAAACAATGTCTGAGCAGTCAATAGGTTATTTTGTTTTGTTTTGTTTTTCAAAGTTCTCATTTGGAGTTCTGGCCAGAATATGAAAAGGTATACCTTTTCAGCAGGTGGTACCCCAAAAAGCAGTCTTATAGTAGCACTGTCTGCAGTGTCATCTCAACTAGGTGGAGTTGTTGCTGTGGGGCCCCATTTTCTTCCTGGAAACTGCAAAGATTAATGCAGGAAAAGGATTTGTAGGAAGATCTATGTTCACCATGAAAAACTTAAATATCATTCATATAAACATACATTCAATGAAGAATATGATATAGACAAAACAAAAGCATGGAGAAAGTAAAATTTTTTTAAGTCTTTCTTCTGTTCCATACCAGATGGCTCCTGATATGAGACAGAAACTCTGAATGTTCCTTTTAACAACAAGCTTGCATTTAGAAAAGTACATTGTACTTTTGTACAATTTTACAATTCCTAAACCAGCAATGTTTATATAGGTGTGTGTATGTGTGTGTATAAATGTAAGTGTAAACAGTTCTTGGATTCACAAACCATATTCTGTTTTCTAGATGTTCCTTAGTGCATAGTTATTTTTTCTTCTGTCAGACTTTCAAGAAGATTTTGTCATCCCCACATTTGGTGCCATTTGTTGTCATTAAGTCCCAAGGAAATCACACAGAGGTCTACATTAGTTGTAAACTGGTTGGCTCATTAGCTCAGGCTTCTTATTAACTTTTAATAACTATATTAGCCCATTATTCTAGTTAGCCACATGGCTTGGTAACTTTTTCAGCGAGGCAGTCACATCTTGCTACCTCTACGGCTGGGCCAGGACTCCAGAGGAATGGGTTTCCTTCTTCCCAAAATTCTTCTGTTCTCATTTACCCACCTCTACTTTTGTCTGGTTGTCCCACGTATACTTCCTGTCTGGCTACTGGCCAATCAGTGTTTTTTTTTT
>JAQHUG010000319.1:824400-838911 GCA_028555095.1 Dicrostonyx torquatus
TTTATATAAAATATAATTGACTGAATACAGACCATTGTCCCAGACCATTCTTTCTTGCTGGAAAGTGGTGGCACATGCCTTTAATCCCAGGAGGCAGAGGCAGGAGAATCTCTGTGAGTTCATGGTCAACCTGGTCTACAAGAACTAGTTCCAGGACTGACTCCAAAGCAACACAGAGAAACACTCTCTTTAGAAACCAAACAGATAGATAGATAGATAGAGAGAGAGAGAGAGAGAACAGTCTTCCTGATTCAGCAGTACAAAATAAATAAATAAAATTCTTCACAGTTTCAGTCTGCAGCTTCTTGTTTCACTAGCCCAAAGGGATTTGACTCCTTTGGGAGGTCTGAGCATAGAGCGCTTGAATGGGGTTTGTGGGGCAGGTACATTAATGCCCTCTTGGAGTTAGCAGGAAAAGAATTTGAGTCTACTGATATATTGCTTTGGAACAGAGGTTCTTCCTCTCTTTCCATAGAGGATGAGAACCTATGTTTTCATTCCAGGATAATGTGATCACCTGAAAGGTCACCGTGAACATCACCCACCATAAAAATGACTTTGCCCAACAGAAAGCCAGAAGTTTGGAAAGAACTATGCCCAAATTCCCCGAATAGTGTTTATGAATGTTATGGGGATATGCTATAAAGATTTGCATTGATATGAATCTTGCTCTGTTTATATAAATTTAAGATTGTTGTAATCTATGTATTTCTGCTTTTGATTAAGGCATTGTATCTTTGCAGCTCATTTAAAAAATGTAATGTATAATTAAGAAATACAAATTAATCGATAATCATTTATAATAGTTAACATTTTAGTTATATTAGTTTCTGTGTGATTATTTTGTGGTCTGGGCAGCTGGGCATAAACAAGTGGCTTCCTACAACAACTGTTGAATCTATTTTTAGTTTTAAAATATTTTACATTGGTTGTATTTTTGTATATTGTATACAAATTTTATGTATTGATACAAATTTGATATTAATTTTGTTAAAACATACTGTACATGCATTTCTAATCTTGTTCAAGGTATTGTACCTATACAACTCATTTAACAATATAATGCAAATTTCTAGTCCTTGAAAATTATTATCACCAACTGTTTAGGATGATAAGGAAATATAGGTTCAATCAAACTTATACTCACATTAGGTATGTTTTGAAGATCAAAAATAAAATTTATATGGTTATTTCATCTTAAAACACTTCAGATATCTACGGAATATGGCACTTGAAATTTTATAAGAAATAACATTCTTTTTTATGACAATGAGACATGTCTGACCCTGGTAGCACCAATCTACTTCAGAGAAGGTAATGGACATTGAAGAAACTCTGTATGGAATTTATTTTCTTTGTGACAGGAGTAAGCAAGCCACTGAACAAGAAAGTGTCCATATCTCAACTGCTAACAGTATACTGTCTTAATTAGACAATCAGGACACAGAATATCCTGCTTCACAGAGAAGTCTGTCAAATATGCTAGGTCTATAGGCTGAAGATACATGTCCCAACATTGAAGAGTAACTTTGGATGACTGTCCAGACAGCCAAATGTTTCTGTCATTACTCACATTTTTTGGATATCACTTTCTTGTACTTCCTGTTTACTCACTTAATATTATTTCCTTCTTGGATCTCAGAGACAATTGAAGATTAGATGGCTATAGTTACAGTTTACCAGACACAGACAGAAAGTTATGATAGAAAGTAGATTATGTTGGACTCACCAAGATAGGATAGATATGAAATATCTTCTCTGAATTTGTCAAATGCAAATGGATATTTGTTTGATATTGTTGATATATTTATTGCCTGACTATACTGTATATACTTGTTGTACTTATAATTTTCTTATATTAGTTATAGCATTCTTGTTTATTTTTGACAAAAAGGGGAAATGTAATGACATTTCAAGTGTATTTTGGTAAATAAGGACTGCCTGAAGATCTGAGAGTAAAATAGTCGCATCAATTAGCCTTATAGACTAGAATATGGTAACATACACCTTAAATTCCAGTAGCCACAGTGATATACAACTTTAATCCCAGTAGCCACAATGACACACACCTTTAAGTCCAGTTGTGCATGCCTTTTACTCCACCATAAAAAAAAATATAAGACAGGGAAAGACAGCTCTCAGATATGCAATCTCCTTCTGAGATTCCAGGAGGCAAGATTATCATTACGAGCTGAGGTCAAGATAAGAATCTATGGCTGATTGTTTTGCTTTTTGGATCTTCTGGTTAAACCTCAGTTTGTGACCCTGAGATTTTATCTATCATGTATCACCACACTAGTGAGTTAACACACCTAAAATTTGTAGAACAAAAAAAAGCAAAATCATCTAGGAGGACTAGATGACAGGAAATAATCAAATTGACATCTTAAATCAACAAAATACTAACAAAGAAAAAATATAAAGAATCGATGAGACAAAGATTTGTTTCTTTGAGAAAATCAACCAAATAGACTAACCTTAAACAAACTAACCAAAAGATAGAGAATACCTAACTTAAGAAAATCAGAATTGAAAAGGTAGACATAAAAACAGACACAGAGGAAATCCAGAGAATCATCAGGCCATATTTCAAAAACCTGTACTCCACAAAATCAGAAAATTTAAAGGAAATGGATAATTTTCTGGATAAATACCACTCACCCAAATTAAATCAAGACTACATGATAAAATTAAATTGACCTCTAACTGCTAAAATATTGTAAATGAGTGGGAAAGGAGAGGTGCATGTTGTGTTCCCAGCACCCAGCTTCAAGCCCCCAGCCACTGGCCCGCTCAGTCACTGGTTGCTTGCCTGAAATAACCACATGAGATTGTATTCATTTAAATACTGCCTTGCCCATTATGACTGGCCTTTTCTTGGCTAGCTCTTCATCTAAACTAACTCATTATAAAAGTCTGTATGTCACTACGAGGTGGGTGACTTACCGGACGGTTCTACAGTACTTCCATCTGCGACGGGGGCCTCATGGCTACTGGCTTACTTCCTTTCTTCTCCTCAGAACTTCCGTTCTGTCTACTCTGCCCACCTAAGGGCTGACCTATCTTATAAGCCAGGCAGCTCTTTATTCAACCAATAAGAGTAATAGAAAATACAGGAGAATACTCCCACATCACTAAAAAATAGTAGAAACAATCAGCAAAACCTCCCAACCAAAAAAAAAAAAAAAAGTCCCAGGATGAGATGGATTAAGTGCAGATTTATACAAGACTTCAAAAGAAGAACTAATATTAATACTCCGCAAAGAGTTACACACAATTGAAACAAAAGGAACATTGCCAAACTTTTTAATAAGGCCATGATTGCCCTTATAATTAAAACACAGAAAGACATTACTAAGAAAGAGATTTGCAGACCAATATCATTCATGAACTTTGAATACTTAAACTTAAATACATGAACTTAAAATACTCAATAAAAGAAATGCAAACCAAATCCAAGAATACATCATAAACATCACCCACCATGATCAAATTGGCTTTATCCCAGAGACACAGAGATGAGTCAACACATAAAAATCTGTCAATGTAATCCAGCATATAAACAAACTGAAAAAAAAACCCACATGATCATTTATTGATGCTGAAAAAGTCTTCAAAAATATCACATCCCTTCATGAAAAAGGTCTGGTCTTGGAGAGAGCAGGAATACAAGGAACATACCTAATAAAGACAATATACAACAAACCAACAGCTGTCATTAAACTAAAGGGAGAGAAATTCAAAGTGACCCACTGAAATAAGGAACATGATAAGGCTGTCCAGTCTCTCCATATATATTCAATATTGTACTTGAGTTTCTAACTAGAGAAATAAGACAACAAAAAGACCAAGCATACAGAAATTAAAAAGAACAAGTCAAACTTTCACTATTTGCTTATGATATGATAGCTTATATAGGTGATCCCAAAAGTTCTTCCAAGGAACTTTGACAACTCATAAATACCTTCAAAATGTAACAGTAGACAAGATTAACCAAAAAAATCACTATTCTTCCTTTACACAGACTAAGAAAGAAATCACAGAAACATTACCTTTCACAATAGCCACAAATAACATAAAATATCTTGGGGTAATATTACACTAAGAAGTAGAAAACCTGTATGACAAGAACATTAAATCTTTGAAGAAATTTAGAAGACACTAGAAAATGGAAAGCTCAATACCATGCACAGAAAAATCTTAGCAAAATTCTTCACAAACCTTGAAAGAGCAATACTCAACTTCATATGAAAAACAAAAACCCAGGGTACCCAAAACAATCCTATAAAATAAAGGAACTTCTGGAGCCATCACAATCCCTGACCTCATACCATACTACAGAACCACAGTACTGAAAACAGCCTGCAATTGGTGTAGAAAAAGACAGGAGGACCAATGGAACCAACTAAAGACATGGATATCAACTGCATGCTTATGAACACCTGAATTTAAACAAAGAAGCAAAAAATATAAAATGGAAAGAAGAAAGCATATTCAACAAATTGTCTTGGCATAGCCAGATATCAACATGTAGAAGAATGAAAATTGATCCATATCTACACCTTGCATAGAACTCAAGTCCTCAAAATAAAACCAACCACACTGAACTTCAGAAGAGAAAGTTGTAAGTACATTTGAATGCATTGACACAGGAGACCACTTCTTAAAAATAATATCAGTAGCACAGACACTGAGAGAAACAATTAATAAATGGGACCTTCTGAAACTGAGAAGCTTCTGCAAAGAAAACAACATGGTAAATATGATAAAATAGCAGTCTACAGAATGGAAAAATGTCTTTACCAACCCCAAATTGGACAGAGGGCTGATCTCCAAAATATAAAAAGAACTCAACAAATTGGTCATCAAAAGAACAAATAATCCAATAAAAAATGTGACACAGAACTAAACAGAGAACTCTCAACTGATGAATTTAAAATACTGAAAGACACTTAAAGAAATGTTCAACATCCTTCACCATCAGAGAAATACATATCAAAACACCTCTGAGATTCCATCTTATACCTGTAAGAGTAGCTAAGATCCAAAACAGTGATGACAAATTATGCTGGAGAGGATGTGGGGTAAAGGGAACACTATTCCATTGCTGGTGGGAGCGCAAACTTGTAAATCTGCCTTGGATATCAGTATGGTGATTTCTCAAAAAATTAGGAAACCACCTACCTTGACATTAAGCAATACCAACTTTGGGCATATACCCAAAGGATACTCAACCATGTCTCAAGAGCCTGTGCTCAACTATGTTCAGAGAAACACTATGTGTCATAGCCAGAACCTAAGAATGGATCAAGAAAATGTGGTACATTTATACAATGGAGTACTACACAGCAGAATAAAATAATGATGTCTGAAAATTTGTTATCAAATAGATGGATCATATTGATTGGGGTAACCTAGACCCAGAAAGACAAATATAATATGCTCTCACCTAGACATAGGTTTTATACATAAAGCAAAGAAAAATCAACCTACAGTTCACAAGCCCAGAGAACCTAGACAACAATGAGGGTCATAAAAGAGACATACATGGATCTAATCTACATCCTAAGTAGAAAAAGACAATATCTCCTGGGAAAATTGGGAGCCTGGAAATCATAGGAGAGGGTAGAATATGAAGGTGAGAAAAGGGGAGGTGAGTAGAAAAAAACATATTGCTCAATATAAACATTTTTAAAAAGAAAAGAAAAAAAGAGTTGGAGAAAAATATATTTCAACTATTTTCTATTTAATTTTAGTGTATTTGTCAAAATATAACATACTTTAGCTTTTTAATATTTTATACGTTTTTATTTAGTTTTCTATGTCAAGTTGTAGTTAGAAGCAAGTAAGTTTCATCTAATCCTCGTAGTTCAGGAACCCCTATTATAGGACAAGGCTGAGATTACAAACTGGAATATGTAAGTCCTGTGTTGAGCGTTTATTGCCCATTATGCCTTGTCTAGGAGATGAATGATGAGTGTCCAATAATTGTCTCTATTGCTACAAATTCTCCTTGTTGTAGAACTGAATTCATTCAGTACACTCTATTGTTTCTCATCTGAATGTGGAGTTTTTGATGTGGAATTAGAATTATATGTGTAGATAAAACAAAAATTTCTTCATTACAATGCTGCAGATAGAAGCAGAAAATAATTTTAAACCAATGGAATGAGCATACTTTGAATTACAAAAATGTTGATAAGAATTTGAAAAAATAAAACAATAAAGTCAGAATTGCTTGAGTGAGGCTGCAGTCTTAAAGGTATTTGGAAAGTATAACTCTCAGTAATAAAAGCAAATTTTATTTTAATTCTTTAAAATAATTGAGATTATAATATCTTTATTCCATTCTTTTTGCTCTCTTCGTATCCTACTATATATCCCTTCTTTCTCTCTTTCAACCTGATGACTTGTTTTTTATTAATTGTTATATCATGTATAGATTATGTTCCTAAATAGAACCTGTTTAGTCTGTATATTTATACTATGTTTTCAGGGAAAGATACTGGGCTTTGAAAAAAAAAAAAGCTTGAAAATCATTGTAGAAAAAACTATGTATAATACAAGATCCATGTGCCAAAGAAATCCCAGAAAAATTGTGAGAGGTATCCAATAGAAAATGTAAATGCAGTTTCAAATTATACTTTTTGCATTTTTTAAGTTCATTTTTTTCACTGTTCATGTATGTACTTAGTAACACATAAATTAGTTTTAACAAAATTAAACACAAAATTGAATCAATATAAAAAATTATATACAAAATACAAAAATCCAATCCAATGTAAAAATATTTAAAACTAGTAGCTGCTTTTTAAAATTAGATTCAATAATCTACCATTTTATCTTCTCTAATCTATATCCTCCATTTTTCTTTTCAGAGTAAATTCAATAATCTACCATTTTATCCTATCTTGTCTGTGTCCTGCTTTTTTTTTTTCAACACAAGAGCTCTGAATCTAGGCACCTTTGTTCAGTTTTCCTCCTGACCATAACAAATATCAACTTGTAAACACACCCCCAAAAATGACAAATATCTATAAACCATTGAATGTTCAAAATCACTCATCCTACCTCTTGGGAATGTGGTCAAGGTATTCCTAAATTTATTTTCTGCTGTCTCAGAGTGAGAGAATTTTATGGGTCACTGAAAATGAAAATTTGGGTTTACTGTCATATCTTGGGAGAGAACTTTATCAATTTTTGTTTAGTTTCTGCATAATGACAAAGTGCAGGGCTTGTCTCAAGTCTGGCTCGAATAATCTATGAGGCTGGATCATCTTAGCTAGCCACCTTGAAATTGTTCTGAAAAATTTGTTGTCCAAAGTTGATCTTTAGGTTGTGTTTTTAGGCTTAGTGATATTATCATAGTCCTGGAAGAATGGTCATTTTTGGTATCCATTCTACTTTTGGAGACTTTAAACATCACTGTTAGATTTGTTCATATTCACTCAAATTCAAAAATCATACAAGGGGTAGTAGATGAAACATTTTTTTCGAGAATAAGTTAGTACTTTATATGACCATTAATATCATGACATTAATATCAAAACAAAAAGTTTTATATATGCATCTTTTAAAAATTTTTGCCTCAAGAAAAGCTGTTAAAGAGTCAATATTATATCAAAGGATTGAGCCGGGATGTGGTGGCCTATGCCTTTAACCCCAGCACTTGGGAGGCAGAGGCAGGTGGATCTCTGTGAGTTTGAGGGCAGCCTGGACACCAAGAGCTAGTTCGAGGACAAGTTTCACAGCTACAGAGAAACCCTGTCTTGAAAAACAAAAACAAAAAAAAGGTTGATGAGATTAGTAGCAAAAGGTAGTCCTTAAATGTTTGTTTTTCTTTTATCACATATCAGGTGGTTTCTCTGACATGAGACAGAGATTTAGTTTCTCCTGTATCTGCTAAAGACTGATATTTGTCTGTTTTTAAAGGTCATTCCATATATCATACAGTTTTGACTGTCAATCATTTTAAAGGTAGGGCTGTTACTTTGAAATATCAGTAGCTTTTGTTTCTTCTTATTATACAACTGAATGGTTGGTGAGTGTTCCATGTAATATCTTGTCATATTTTCCCCAAAATTTATGTTAATTTATAGTTTGTTTCTAAGATGGGGGAAATTTTAATCTCAGTATTTCATTGTTGTAAATAATGACATCACTACAAATATATTGCTATTTAAACATGGTTTTAATATTTCTTTCTGTCATTCCAGTACAATATATTCAATCTGTTTCATACTTTGCTTTACCTGATATAAAGTTCTGATTCCTAAAACCTAAACACTTACATCCTGAAGATGTAAGGCCAGTTTGGATGTCTAGTTTCTGATGAATTTATTGTTACATCTGTACTTGTGTCTATCAGACTGTCAATGACAATTTCATTTTTTCGTATTTATAATTTTGGTCTTTGTTCATTCATAGATGTTTGCAAAATCACTTACTTTATGGTTTCTCTTGAATTTTTGATTCTCCCTTCTACAGCTGTTCTATTCTCTAGAACAGCATTATTTCTTACAATATGTACTCGGCACTTTAATTGCTCTGGGAAAGAGTTTCTCTACAATGGCAGGAACATGACTGAACCAGACTTGGCATAGCGGGCTGCTAGAGGTCTCTCACAGAGTTTCCAAACAGCAAAGGATTACCTTGAATATCTCTTGTTGACCTACATTCATTAGTACAATCCCTGCATTTTCTACACCTTCTGAATAACCAGGAAGGAAAGTATTTTCTGAATGGATTCTGCTTAGACAAGAAACACTGTTTCTAGGATTGTCCTGTTTACAGTCCCTTTTAATGTGAACTTTTTGACACAATTGAAACACTTGACATTTCGATTTTTCTTCAAACCTCTGAAAATCACCTCTCCTATCTGAGTGTCATCATGGTATGACACTCAATACTGATTATAACTCAGATCCAATCCTCCATGGGTGTAGATCTTGCATTTAAGGACCTAATTGTCTTTTTTGCATTATAAATTCACATATTCAGAAGCCAGACATTCACTTATTATTTGCTTAGCTTCTGAATTTGAAATCATTCTATTTACTGCTGATGTCAAGGTTTCTTTTGGGCTTGTATGACTTTTTTCAGTGATTATATCTTCTTTTCTACTTCTTCAATTTTGTCCAAAGCATTCAAATCTGCCGTACACCATAAAGCCAGGATGTGGCAATCATATAGGGACTGCCTTTTCCAATAAGTCATTCTTCGGAGATTTCCATACCCTTAGCTTTACTCCACAGTTCAATAGTTTTAGCCTCTTCTGTGAACTTTTGTGTCCTCCACTGTAATTGTTGACCAGGCTCTACAACTTTTTTAACCAAGTCTATTCAGTCTTTAGAGATAATTCTATTACAAACTAACCATGAGTTTTAGTATTTTCATCACAAATAATGGATACATGCCCTCTGAGTCTATTTCTTTCTTGAATTTCCTTAAGCTTCTTTCATTGGCAATTCCTGTAATGTTACTTGATAAATTAAGGTTGGTTGTTTTAAAACATTAGACTGTTCCCCTCCAATGTTGTAATGCAGTGCTGAAATTGGTTCACAATTAAATTCCTCTGCCTGAATTTGAATATCTCAATGATCCATTTTATTAATATTTCTAAAACTTGTGTCTTAGCACTCAGGCTATCCAAAACTTTTAGTGATAAAAGAAAAATAATAAAACTAATAATGCTTACAAAGGACATAGCATTGATCCCATCTAAATTAGTTAATTTCTCGTTTTATTGTTCAATTTTCAAACAATCTACTGTATTATCATACAAAGACCCAAATAAGACCATTGTAAGTGTTTCCTATTTTTTAAGGTTGAGAAAAAAAACCCTTTTAACTAATTCCTCACTTTCTGAATTCCAAGTTTTCTCACCAAATCTGCTACCTGATATGAGAGGCTTATTGCTGCTGTATAGAACATTAAGAGCCTGACATAGTTTGCCAGCACACCAAGAAGTGGGTTCATGGAAAACTCACCAGGAGAGAAGACAGGAAAATAATTCCAGCCCCATGTAGATCCATCCTTTGGTGGTGGCTATGAAACCACAGACAGATGACTTGTTCATGAATTTGTACCTCAAACACTGAGAGCCAGATGTTTCATGATTTAAAAAATCCCAGAGACAGATACTGGGATGCAAGATAAATAGCCAAAAAGCAGTTGGCCACTTTCTCTTACCTTTTTCTCAGACCAAAATTGACTATCATGCCTCCATGCATTCTCAGACTGAGACTGACCTGAGACCTGTCTACTTTTTTCTTATAGTCCTCACTAGTGCTGGGATTAAAGGCATGCAGAAACACTGGCCAGCTTCTATGACTAAGTAGTGTGGCTGTTTGGATTAAAGATGTGTGCTATCCCTGCCTGGCCTGTATGGCTGACATTTGCTCAACTATGCTCATAGTCTTATTCATAATAGCCAGAATTTACAAACAACCTTGCTGTCCCTCAACCAAAGAACGGATATAGAAAATGTGTTGCATTTACACAATGAGTACTACTAAGCAGTAAAAACGTCTTTAAATTGGCATGTAAATGGATGGAAATAGGAAAACCATCCTGAGCGAGGTTGCTTAGTTCCAGATAGACAAATTTGGTATGTGCTCACTCTTAAGTGTATATTAGATGTAAAGCAAAGGATAAACAGCCTATAGTCCATGATCCTAGAAAAGCTGGGATAACAAGAAGAGCCCTAAAAGAGGCCTACATGGATTCCCTGGGAAGGAGAAACAGACAATATCTCCTGAGAAAATTGGGAATGAGGAGGGGAAGGGATGGTGGAGCGTTAGAGAGAGGGAAAACGGGGAGGGAGGAGGAGAATATGAGGGAACAGGATGCTAAGGAAGGGAGAAGAGAGAGAGAGAGAGAGAGAGAGAGAGAGGAAAGAAATATCCTTGATAGTGGGAGGCATTAAGGGGCTAGGGAGAAACAAGATACTAGGGAAATTCCCATGAATATACAAGGATGACCCCAGCTAAGACCCTAAGCAACAATGGGCAGGATTCCTAAACTGGCTTTCCCCTGTAATGAGATTGATGACTACCTTAATTGTCATTATAGAGACTTCATCCATTAGTTGATGGAAACAGATACAGCGATCTACAGCAAAGCATTGCACTAAACTTCTGCAGACCAGTCAAGAGAGGGAGGAGAGAGAATACAAGCAAATGGGTCAAGACCATGATGGTGATACCCACAGAAATAGTTGACCTGAGCTGATAAGAACTCACTGACTCTGAACCTGCATAGGACCAAACTAGATCCACTGAGTGTGTGGGACAGTTGTGAGGCTTGGGCAGTCTGTGGTATCACTTGCATTGAACCAGGATTTATCCATAGTGCTTGATCTGGCATCTTGGAGCACATTATCTATGGAGGGATACCTTGCTCAGCCTAGATATAGCAGGGAAGGCCTTGGACCTGCATCAAAGTAATGTGTCAGACTTTGCTGACTGCCCATGAGATGCCTTACTGTTTCTGACAAAAGGATGGGGGTTGGGTTGGGTTGTAGGGGAGGGTGGGGTGAGAGGAGGGGAGAGAGCGAGAATGGGATAGCTAAGGAAAGGAAGAAAAGATTTTATTGAAAAATTCTTACATCAAAAAATTATAAAACTAAAAATTTATAAAAGTAATAAGCTAGCTAAACAGAAGGTCCTAGCTATTGACACAGTAAAAGTACTGGTTGAGGGAAATACCTAGCTTGTTTATGCTTTGTAAATTTATGACAAATTGCTTGTATAAAAATTTATTTGTGTTGTTTCGGATAATTTGTTTTTCTCCTGTAATATGTAAAATGTCTTATAACATAAGAGAAATGAGGGTCCTTGAAAATGTGTTCCTCACCTGTAGAGTGTAAAATGTTTAATAATGTAAGGGAAATGAGAAACGTTGTTACTTGTATTCACTGATATTATTTACTTGAGAAATAAAATATAAGCACATTGTAATTTTTATATTGCTTTAATAATTTTAATGGAATATATAAGCTCTAAAGGAAAATAAAATGAAGAAGAAGAGAAACATCAGAGTAGAAGAACAGAAGAAATAAAATGAAAAACTAAGCTTTTACCCTCAATAAAGTGTTAATGTATCTGTTAGTCTGTCCCATAGTTTGACTACTCTCCATTTCCTCTTGTTTTTCTGGTGGACTGCACGCTTGCCATTTATCTTTACTTTAGATGAAATCCCGACATGTTGTGTGAGTGCATGTGTATTTTCCTTTTTCACTGACTCCAGGGAATTATGTTTCCTTCCCTCAGATGGAAAAGTCAACTGAGTGATTGGTATACTGGCTCCATGTTTTTCTTCAGTTGGTGATATACTGAAGACTAATCCCTAAAACAACATAGATGCATATGCTGTAGGCCTTTATGCAATTTATTTGTGTTGGTGGAATTTCAGAAACATAATCTAATGCACCCAACTTTTTTATATGCTCAGGTCATCAAACTTTTTTGTCACAATGCTTTATCTGGTGATCATCTCTCCAGCCTGTGATTTGGGTTACTGTTTATAGATACTTCTACTTGTTTTATTTTTCCTGTGAAAATGGTATGTTTTGAAAATGAATGTCTTTTCTACTTACTCTATCTCTTGAATGCATTAAGAGACCAGTATAAGTGATTGGTCAATTCCATTTAAATGTATGCAATTAATTAATTAATTAATTGACAAATTTTAGAATCTTGTGTAGTTTTAAAACTGTCTAATGATTTTTTCAGAATCTTTCACCATCATTTAGTAACACATATTGTAAATGAAAAATAGTAGAGAACATATTTCACAAAATTGAAAATGAGTAATTCAAATATTGATGTTACACCAATGAAAGTGAGGGCTAAAAATGAACTTAGGAGTATATTTGATGGAATGGGAAATTGAGAGACAGAGGCCTAAGTGCATTATTATGGAGAAAAGAAGAAGGGAAGCCAATGAATATTGTTAGGGAATTTTATTGGAAATCAGGATAAAATAGAATAATTTTCCATAATTTCAATGATTGATTTTTTTTTGAATTTCTAAATCCATGTGAACAAATTTACATTATGAGAAACACTACATGAATATTACAATTTCTTTTTTACCATCCTATTTAACAAATCATATATGATAACAGACATGTTACATTAAATTTTTATTTTCCTTTTTATGGCTACATTTTAAATATTCTAAACTCTAGGCACAGTTAAAACACACAATCAAATAGGCTTTTGAAATAGGGCTTGTTGATTCTAAGAAATATATTTCACAAACCTTTTTCAGCAATAAACCTGACCTCATCTTATTAAAGAATTTTTTTCTTCAACTTAGATTTATTTGACATGTATATTCAATTAGTACACTTACATGTAATAGATTAATCAGCTTCTAGAATAGTTATACAGACATACTAAAGAACAGTACATTAATTTTATCTTTAAAAAATACAGGATGACCGAATTGAGTATAAAATCTGACTATTATGAAAAACATCCTGTCTTCAAGTAATGTGCCAGCTCTTTGCATAATCATTGGTCAGAATTGATCAGAAAAATGGCAACATCCAGTTTTTGATTATGTGTTCAAACACAGCTCTTTGCATGTAAAAGGACATGTTTTATTCCCAAGACTCGGAACGATGAGATGGGAAGGGAATGTATGTTTCCGTCCAGCCTCTACTAAGCACTGAAACAGCAGATCAAACACAGCTACGTGTCCCCCAGAAACACATAGTATTTGTGTATTATGGAGCATGGGGCTTAAAACTTTATCCTAGTACATAAGAGACATAGGCAAGTAGATATCTGTGAATTTATGTACAGTCCGTACTACATAGAGTGTTCCAGGTCAGCCAGTGGTATAAAAAGACAGACTGTTTAGAAGTAAACTATGTAGGCACCTTGGGAGGATTAAGTGACAGCATCACAGATATGGTTAGCATTTTAAAAAGATAAATTATTGATTCATAGGAACTACAAAGCAAAATTTACCTGGTATTTTTATAAAGTTATTTTTATTTCACCTATCATAGACTTTTATTTCAAATGGCAAACAATTTTGCAGTCTTTTCTGGGAAACAAAAGAGATGGACTGTAAAAATGGACAGTTTCTTATTAGACAATTAGATTTAACTTGTTGTTCTTTAAGAACCACCCAAGGTATTCAGAAAAAGCAGCAGTCAGCAGCTCACAGAATGGATGTCACTCTCACAATTGAATGTGTAACTCATCAAGAATGCTTTTTCTATGAAATCCTCACTGAGCTTCTTTTTCTTGGAGTTTCTAAATGTGTTGACATTACAATTCCACAATATTCTATTTTAAAAAGATCTTTATATAGAATAAAAATATTTTAATTAAGCTAATACTTTCTCCAAGGCAACTGTAAAAATGTTGGTAATAAAGTACATTGTTGGTTATACATTGTAACATGGGGGTCCTGCTTGTTCGGGTTTCTGTCCTGCCCAGTACCCCACAGCCAGCAAGCCCCAAAGAAAATCACACAGAGAGTCTACATTAG
>JAQHUG010000319.1:856633-881285 GCA_028555095.1 Dicrostonyx torquatus
AAGACTGAATGAGCATATGACCTAACTGGACTCTATGAATGTGACTGCCAGTGGGGACTGACTGAGAAGCCAAGGATAATGGCACTGGGACCTATCTCTTCTGCATGTATTGACTATCTGGGAACTTATGCTATATGGATGCACATCTACTTAGACCTAGATGGAGGGGGGAGGGCCTTGGGCTTTCCATAGGACAGGGTATCCTGCACCATCATAAGGAAGCAGGGGGAGGGCAGTGGGATAGTGGGGGAGCGGGAGGGCCGGGACAAGGGGAGTAAATGTAAATTTTTATTTTAATAATAAAAAAAGAAGAAACAATCAAAAAAAAAGAAAAGAACCAGAATTAACAACCACTAGTTATTAATATTGCTTAATATCAATGGACTCAACTCACCCATAAAAAGGCACAGGCTAAGAGAATAGATACAAAAACAGGATCCAACATTCTGCTCTTTACAAGAAACACATCTCAACCACAAAGACAGACGTTATCTCAGAGTAAAGAGTTGGGAAAAGGTTTTACAATCAAACGGCCCTAAGAAACAAGCAGGAGTGGCTATACTAATATCTAACAAAATCGATTTCAAACTAAAATCAATCAGAAGAGATGGAGATGGACACTTCATACTCATAACAGGAAAAATTAATCACGAGGAAGTCTCAATCCTGAATATCTATGCCCCTAATATAAAAGCACCCACATATGTAAAAGAAACATTACTAGAACTCAAAACACACATCAAACCCCAAACACTAATAATAGGAGATTTCAACACTCCTCTTTCACCAAATGGACAGGTCAGCCAGACAAAAACTTAACCAAGAAATACGGGATCTAACAGATATAATGAATCAAATGGACTTAATAGCTATCTATAGAACACTTCACCCAAACAGAAAGGAATATACCTTCTTCTCAGCATCTCATGGAACCTTCTCAAATATCGATCACATACTCAGGAACAAAGCAAACATCCACAGATACAAAAAAGTTAGAGTAACCAACTGTGTATTATCAGATCACCATGGAGTAAAGTTAGAATTTAACAACAATTCCACCCCCGTAAAGCCTACAAACTCATGGAAACTGAACAGTCAACTACTGAAACACTCCTGAGTCAAGGAAGAAATAAAAAATAATTAAAGTCTTCCTTGAATTCAATGAAAATAAAGAAACAACATACCCAAACCTATGGTACACTATGAAAGCAGTGCTAAGAGAAGAGTTCATAGCACTTAGTGCCCACATAAAGAAAATGGAGAAAAGCCAGGCGTTGGTGGCACATGCCTTTAATCCCAGCACTCGGGAGGCATAGGCAGGCAGATCTCTGTGAGTTCGAGACCTGTTTGGTCTACAAGAGCTAGTTCCAGGACAGGCTCCAAAGCCACATAGAAAACTTGTCTTGAAAAAAAGAAAGAAAGAAAGAAAGAAAGAAAGAAAGAAAGAAAGAAAGAAAAGAAAAAGAAAACAGAGAAAGCACACGTTAGTGACTTAAAAGCACACCTGAAAGCTCTAGAAAAATAAAGAAGTAGACTCACCCAGGAGGAGTAGATGACTGGAAATAAACAAACTGAGGCCTGAAATCAACAAAATAGAGACACATATAACAATCCAAAGATTCAAGGAAACAAAGAGCTGGTTCCTTGAGAAAACCAACAAGATCAACAAACCCTTATCCAAAGTAATATGAGAGAACACTCAGATTAACAAGATCAGAAATGAAAAGAGTACATAACAAAAGACACTGAGGAAATTCAGAGAATCATTACGTGTTACTACAAAGCCTGTATGCCACAAAGCTGGAAAATGTAAAAGAAATGTTCAGTTTTTTAGATAAATATCATATACCAAATTTAATCAAGACCAAGTGAACAATTTGTATAGACATATAAGTCATAAGGAAATAGAAGTTTTCATCAAAAACCTCCCAACCAAAAAAAGCCCAGGACCAGATGGGTTTAATGCAGAATTCTACCAGAACTTCCAAGAAGAGCTAATACCTATACTCCTTAATATGTTTCACATAATAGAAACAGAAGGGTCATTGCCAAACTCATTTTATAAAGCAACAGTTACCCTGATTAGAAAACTACACAAAGATGCAACAAGAAGGATAATTACAGACCAATTTAATTTATGAACATCGATGTAAAAAATTCTCAATAAAATACTGGCAAACCGAATCCAAGAACATATCAAAAAAAAATCATCCGTTATGATCAAGTAGGCTTCAACCCAGAGATGCAGGGCTAATTGAACATACGAAAATCTATTAATGTAATCCATCATATATATGTAAACTGAAAGAAAAAACATATGATCATTTCATTAAATGCTGAAAAAGCATTTGACAAAATTCAACAGACCATTATGATAAAGGTCTTGGAGAGAATAGGGATACAAGGATCATATCTAAATATAAGCAATATACAGCAAGCCGACAGCTAACATCAAATTAAATGGAGGGAAACCCAAAGTGATTCCACTGAAATTAGGAACAAGACAAGGCTGTCCACTCTCTCCATATCTCCTTAATATAGTGCTTGATGTTCCAGCAATGGCAATAAAAAGCATAAGGAGAACAAGGGAATTCAAATTGGACAGAAGGAAGTCAAACTTTTTTTATTTGCAGATGATACGATAATAGACAAAAGTGATCCCAAAAACTCTACCAAAGAACTTCTACAGCTGATAAATACCTTCAGTGAAGTGGCAGAATATAAGATCAACTAAAAAAATTCAGTAGCCCTCCTATACACAATGGATAAAGAAACAGAAAGGGAAATCAGAGAAACATCACCTTTCACAGTAGCCCCAAATAGCATAAGGTATCTTGGGGTAACACTAAACAAGGAAGCAAAACATCTATTTGACAAGAACTTTAAGACCTTGAAGAACAAATTCGAAGAGGATAACGGAAAATGGAAGGATCTCCCATGCTCAAGGATTGGTAGGATCAATAGAGTAAAAATGGCAATTCTAACAATGGCAATCTATAGATTCAATGCAATCCCCAGCAAAATCGCCCCCCAAAAAATCTTCATAGACCTTGAGAAAAAAATAACTAACTTTATATGGAAAAACAAAAAGCTCAGGATAGCCAAAACAATCCTATACAATATAGGAACTTCAGGAGGCATTACCATCGCTGAGTTCAAATGTTATTACAGACCTACCATAATGAAAAAAGCTTGGTATTGGCATAAAAACAGAGACATTGACCAATGGTATCAAATTGAAGACCCAGATATTAATCCAGAAACCTATGAACACTGAATATTTGGCAAAGAGGCTAAAATTATGCAATGGAAGAATGAAAGTATCATTAACAAATGGTGCTGGATGTCAAACTGTAGGAGAATGAAAATAGA
The DNA here is from genome assembly GCA_028555095.1 of Dicrostonyx torquatus. Classification (NCBI taxonomy): domain Eukaryota; kingdom Metazoa; phylum Chordata; class Mammalia; order Rodentia; family Cricetidae; genus Dicrostonyx; species Dicrostonyx torquatus. The sequence continues at coordinate 860,006 of JAQHUG010000319.1, forward strand.
CACTTGTCTATTACCAAGCATAAAACTCAAGTCCAAATGAATTAACAACCTCAATATAAATCCGACCACACTGAAATAGATAGAAATGAGAATGGGAAGTAGCCTGCAATAATTGGACACAGGAGACCACTTCCTATGTAAAACCCCAGTAGCATAGACAATAAGAGCAACAATGAATAGATGGGACCTCCAGAAACTGAGAAGCTTCTGTAAAGCAAAGGGCACAGTCATTAAGACAAAAAGGCATCCTACTGAATGGGAGAAGATCTTCACTAACCCTACATCAGACAAAGGTCTGATCTTCAAAATACACAAAGAACTCAAGAAATTAGACATTAAAATTCTAAATAACCCAATTAAAAATGGGGTAATGATATGAACAGAGAATTATCAGCAGAAGAAGTTCGATTGGCCAAAATATACTTAAGGTCATGTTCAACTTCCTTAGCGATCAGGGAAACGGTAATCAAAACAACCTTGAGATACCATCTTACACCTGTCAGAATGGACACAATCAAAAACACCAAGAATAGCTTATGCTAGAGAGGATGTGGAGTAAGGAGAACATTCATCCATTGCTGGTGGGAATGCAAACTTGTGTAACCACTTTGGAAATCAGTGTTGTGGTTTCTCAGGAAATTGGGAATCAACCTACCTCAGGATCCAGCAATACCACTCTTGGGAATATACCCAAGAGATGCCCAATCATACTACAAGAGCATCCATTCAACTATGTTCATAGCAGCATTATTTGTAATAGCCAGAACCTGGAAACAACCTAGGTGCCCCTCAATGGAAGAATGGATCCAGAAAGTGTGGAATATATACACATTAGAATACTACTCAGCGGTAAAAAACAATGACATCTTGAATTTTGCATGCAAATGGATGTAAATAGAAAACACTATCCTTAGTGAGACAACCCAGATCCAAAAAGATGAGTATGGTATGTACTCGCTCATTAATGTACTCTAGCCATAAACAAAGAACATTAAGCTTATAGCTCACAATCCTAGAGAAGCTAAATAGCAAGATGAACAAAAAGAAAAACATATATAGATCCTCCTGGAATTTGGAAGCAAACAAGATAGCTGTGCAAAAGTTGGAAGCATGGGCTTGGGGATGGGGTGGGGATAGGAGTAGGGGTAGATGTGGAGGGGTAGGGGAAGAAGAGAGGGGGAAGGAGAAGGGAAAGGGAAGGAATGGGGAGAGCTTGGGGGAGTGGGAGGTGGAGATAGAGGAAGAGTGGATATTGGAGAAGGGAATAAGATTTCTACATTAATGGAGTTATTTTAGGATTGGCAAGAGACTTGGCTCAAGAGGGGATCCTCGGTGTCCATGGAGATGTCCCCAGCTAGGTACTTGAGCAACAGATGAGAGGGTGCCTGAACTAACCTTGTCCCATAGTCTCATTGATGAATATCTTGATCATCACAATAGAAATTTCATCCGATGGAGATAGAGGCAGAGGCCCATATTCACATCAGAGCAATGGATTGAGCTCCCAAGTTCCAGTCTAAGATCAGAAGGTGGGAAAAGATAAGCAAAGAAGTCAGGACCTTGAGGGGCTGGTCCACCCTCTGAGACAGTGTGCTTGATCTATTGGGAGCTCACCAAATCCACCTGGACCGTGACTGAAAGAGCATATGACCAAACTGGACTCCCTGAATGTGGCTGCCAATGGGGACTGACTGAGAAGCCATCGATAATGGCACTGGGACCTATCTCCTCTGCATAAATTGGCTTTTTGTGAACCTACTCTATTTGGACACACTCCTTCTTGGGCTGGGATGGAGGGGGAGGGCCTTGGACTTCTCACAGGGCAGTATGCTCTGCCCTCTCTTAAGGAAGCAGGGGTAGTGGGGGAGTGGGAGGTGACTCGGAGAGGGAGAGGAAGTGTAAATTTTTGATTGAAAAAAAAGAGATGACTATAAATGCACAAGGTACAAAACAATGAATATATTGGATTATAAAAGAAAGTTTTCTATCCATATAATATTCAAAACAATAAACATACGGGACTAAGAAAAAATAAAAAAAGCTCTAAGGGAAAAAGCACAAGTAACATATGAATATAAAACAATTAGAATTAAATCCAACTTCTCAATGGAGGGTCCAAAAGTCAGCAGGACCCAGGGAGATGTCCTGCAGAGCCTAAAAGACTACAGATTCTAGAGAAAACTCAACAAAAATTCCAATTATTACAGAATGAAAAAAAAACACAAAGATATTCCATGATAAAGTCGAATTAGGTAATATCTATCCCCAAATCAAGTATTACATTAGATAATAGAAGGAATACTCAATCAAGGAAGTTATCTTAAGCTCTAAAAAGGTAATTTTTGATTAGTAGAACAAGTTATTATACAAAATATGTTAGATTCAAAACATTGTACTAACCAATATAGGATAGATAATGGAGTAATTTCTTTAGTTTCCAAATAAAATTGACTGGACCTTGTGAATGTAATTCTTACTTGATAATTGTTTCTATTTTATATAGTTTTACTTTGTTAATATTAATATCTTTCTTTTACATTTAGACAATACCTGATAATTGTTCTTGTTGTATATAGTTTTATTATGTTAGAGTTAAAAACCTTTCATTTTACTTAGACAAAAATGGGTAAATGTTGTGTGATAGTTGTTTTCACTGACACTCAAGAATTCTGGAAATATTGAGTCTTGAATCAGAGGGTACAATCAGGAATTGTCTCAAAGGAACTAGCTATAGATATATTGAAGAACAAAGGGATTTGTAAAGAGAGATAAGGAGAGAAAAAAGGAGGGGCTTAGAGAGATGTTGCAGGCTTTCTCAATCTGGGAAACATGGAGAGTAGGATCAACTGATAGCTCCTACACTGCTATGGGTTCTTCAATTTCATTTTAATTTCTGTCTTCCAAGATTTTACTAACACTAGAACAATTAAAGAAACACAGTAATGAAAAGAGAACAGAATAAACAAAATTTTTTAATGCTAAAAAACAATAAAATTTTGTTATGGAATATTCTGGAATTTAAAAAAGATTCAGAAAAAGGTAGAAGAGCGGAATATCAGATCTTATCTAAAGTCTTTTATTTTATAATTCTTTGAAAATTTTATGCAATGTATTCTAATCATTCACAACTCATACATTAACTCCTCCTGAATCCATTCTCTATCCCTATTTTTCCAACTTCATGTTTTCAGTTGTGTTTCAATTAACTAAGTGTAATTATACTCTTTGGTATGTGACTACCCACTGAAAAATAGTTGAATTACCAAGGGGACATACCCTGAAGCCAAAGATTTTTTGTTATTTATGTAGTAACATCCTTCTTTATAATAAAATGACCCATATTAATAATGTTAGACACTTTTTCAAAGAATTTGCCAATATGCTGGAAATACTCTGTAATGGGAACCTTAAGAGTTCAGCTCTTAAGAATCCCAATCAGGATAATAAATAAAAAGCAATAAGCAAAAGGACCTAAAATCTGAGGGTTAAAAAATTAAAGCATGATATTTCTATCCATCTTTCTTTTTTTCTTCTTCTTATTCCTTTGTTTTGTTTTGTTTTGTTTTGTTTTGTTTTTCGAGACAGGGTTTCTCTGTGGCTTCGGAGCCTGTCCTGGAACTAGCTCTTGTAGACCAGGCTGGTCTCGAACTCACAGAGTTCCACCTGCCTCTCGAGTGCTGGGATTAAAGGCGTGTGCCACCACTGCCCGGCCTTATTCCTTATTTTTATTTTTCTAACATTCCCAATAATACATATCCTCATAACCAGCAATTCTCCAACCCTCACAGACTTTTTTCCCCATAAAAACAGATAAGTATTTTCAGACAGACACAAATTTGTGGCCATCAGCTCAAAAGTGGGAGTGGCCTAGTGAATATCTGGTGAACTACTTAATGGAAAAAGTTAGTTAAGAAGGGAATTAAATAATCAGAATTCTAGAGGGGAAAGCTAGTGTGCTATGCTATATTTTAGGTGGCTAGATAAAGTAAATGTTTATTTCAGTAAAATTATAAATAGGTCATGGCTTGTTTTTAAATCATCACACTGTTGGTTTCTTTTTCCTCCTAGCATCCATAGAGGATATCAGGTAACCAGGCAACCTATGCAAACCGTTAGGGGCTAACTATTGGCTCTCATTCTGATAACCCATTCAACAGACACTGTAGTTTCAATGGGCCTAGGACTGGGATTTGCAATTATCGCTCTAAGCTATAGAAACAAAGAAGAGACCCAGGCCTCTAAATTATCAGTTCCCTGGTATGCTGTTTTCAGCCATTCTGATTGCTTATGGGCATCGTAGTTCTGTGTCACCAGCAAGAAGAAACACTTTCTCTGGATTGTAGTTATTATCTGCTTTGCTATTCTCGAGCGTAAAGTGGAAGGAGTAAGTTTCCTGGACTAAAATCATTAGTATACTGAGGTGAAGGTGAGCATCGAGTTAGAAATACGTTAACTGAAGGAAAACAAGGGCAGGCTTATTCTTCTATCCATATGAGCACTTATGAATCAGTAGCTTTTGGCAAGTAGTAATTCTATATCCTGGATACCTGTGAATATCTTAAATGTAGTGCTTTTGCCTGAACCCTAAACACAGACCAAATAATTATAAAGATAATTACAGGAAGGAAGATCTCTGCCTTTACTTATGAGAGAGGAATGGATGCCTGGCAGTGGGAAACTGTTTTCACAAATGCCTAGGGATTGTGATCAGTAGACCCCCAAAGCATAGGAGATGGTTCTGAACTGTGGTAATTAATTCCCAAATACGTAACAGAAGGCAATTCAGCTGTAGTGAAAATATACAGCAAAAGACAGCTACTTTATTCACTAACTAATAATGCCAAAAGTCCTGTGTTTTTGGTTAAAACCTTCACCAAAATCTCCTGGCTCTGATGAGTAGCTTGAAAAAAGATGGCTGAGTAATCACTGAAAAATGTTGCCATTTTTAATAATATTGTGGTTACTTTTTGAACTAGTGATACTACATAATGATTTCAATGGACTTTCTCAATGCTGGTTGTTGACAAAGTTTCTGTTGTCATTTGGATGCTAAAAAGGCAGATCAACAGGCCCCAGAACATACATAAATACATATATGTACAAATACACACACACACCAGACACAAATTTATCAGTTTTAAATCTGTGCCTTTCTTTGAGAACTTGTTGCCCTAGGCACACACTACTATATTTTAAAGTGTTCCTGTTACTCAATGGTAGCCATAAAATTCCCAAATTAAGTGAGGTAACCCAGAACCAGAAAGACAATTATTACATGTACTTACTCATATGTGGCTTTTAAACATAAAGCAAAGAAAACTAGCCCACAAATCACAAACCTAGAGAACCTACACAACAATGAGGACCCTAAAAGAGACATATATAGATCTAATCTATGTGGGAAGTAGAAAAAGACAACATCTCCTGAGTAAATTGGGAAAGAGTTGAAGGGGAGGGGAGAGTCAGGAAAGGGAGCAGAGAAAAATGCAGAGCTCACTACAAATCAATTAAAAAAATTCCAAAATTTCCAAATAGTTGACTATTTTTGTGACTTTAGAAAATTCATGAGTGTTAAGTTTTTCAGCAACACAATAAGCCTCTCTGCTGATGCAATAACCCAAATTAGACCAAATCAGACCAAGTTAGAGGAAACTCAGGTTTAGAGGATGCCAACACTCCTGGGTGGCCCCTGGGAAAACATGGAGAAGGGGAAAGGGAAATGGGAACAACCACTGGAGAGGGAAAAGGGAGACCACTTGTTCATCCTCTGGGAGGCAATTTGAACAGCCTGTGGGAGTGGTCCTCATCCTTGCTGGGGAGTGGTCACCATTTTGTGGGCTTTCTTGGAGGTGGAGTTTAGACCTAGGAAATTCTCAGTGAATGTGGCTTTGACATGGAACTTTCCACTGAACATTCCAAAATTGATGCCAGAGGGCTGGGTGAAGTCCCCAGCTAAACATTCCAGACTCTTTGTATAAAGGGATGCTAGGGAACTGAGGTGATGCTTCCAAACCAACATTCCAATCTCTTTGGATAAAGGGGTGCTAGCTGAAATCTGGCTACCACCTGTGGGCATGGGGCAACATGGGAGAAGGGAGATCTGGGAGTTGATGGGAACACACTAAGCAAGAGGTGTGTCTGGAGAGGCATCCAGTTGACTGCCATCCTGGAGACCTCAGGCAGCTGTTTTTTTAAGAGAGATGAGAAGGTAGGTGGTTAGGAGAAAAAATATATTGTTATTGTTGACCCCATGAATGGGGCTAGCTATGGGAATGGTCATTAACTGTCAAAAACAATGGGACAGAGAACTGTCCTGATTGTACAGATAAGGCTTTGGTAAAAAAGTGAGATATGAAAGTAGATATGCCCTATTCAAAACCAGATTTTAGTTGTTTGGTGTCCTTTTGAGCCAGGAGAGTCAGTAACAGTGATTAAGTCCCAGTAGCTGTTACAGGTGTTGGCATTGTCTGGAAGGCCTTTGTAAGTTGGTCTTGGCTCAGACAGCAGGAATGACCTATAAAATATGTTTGAAAATTGATGGGGTTAAAAATAGACTTTGGAGACTGTTAGTTTTTACCAGACCAGATTTCCTGATAAAGCAGCATAACTTTTTCAGGAACCTGCAGATATCTGTAAGACAAAAGGGAGAGGAGTGTTGTAGAAGACAAAGGGAATTGGGAAGGCAGGATCTTTGAATATACACCTGAAAACAGTTAATCCTGGATTATGAAGCCTGTGAAAGAGGCACACCTGTCTGTAATTTTAGCAGGAAACGTAACAAATGAAGTAATGAGCTACCAGTACCTTGAGTCATCAAATGCCATATCTAAAAGGGATGAATAAGAAGAAATGAGACATCTTTCTTAGCTACACAGGCAATCCCAAGTCACCTCATAGTCTTTGGAAAACACCAGCCTTAGAAGCAGTGCTTGCCATTAGCTGCTGAGTCATGGAGGTCTGGAGATTTTCCTGTGGGGATAAGGATTTTGTCTACCTGTCTTAGCAGGATGAAAAGATAAATCCCCAGTGTAGCATTCAGGAAGCTGATAAGGTATAAGGCTGCTTTTTTGTTGTGTAGGTGGCTTTGTCATACCCAAAGGCAAGTCTCCAGGCAGATGACCTTTTGTAACCATGCTTCTTTTTGGAGAAACTATAGGATGGTGCAGGATCTGGCATATCTCTGTGTTAGAAGCTCTTTTATCAAATGCCATACACTCAGATCTGTAAAGGCACTTGAGAATTGGGTACCATTACCTGTTAGTTATGGTTAAATTGTACCTATATGTTAAATTTAGACATTTATTTTACCCAATTAGTTACAGCTTTCCAATGTTAGTAAATGTAATAATATTTAAAAAAATATTTTATTAAGTTAAATAATTTTGGAGTCAGAATGTCTCCTTGATAAGTCTAGCACATGTTAGTACAATAGATAGGGCTGAGGTCAAAATGGTGGTTACCACATGTTTGTATTTTTTTAAGAGCTGTTGTAACCTAGAGTTGTAAGTTTTACATATCTTAACACACATATACACAGAGAAATAAGATAAGCGTATTATGGAAACAAATATAGTACAAACATTGATGTAAAAGCATAGTGTGGTCACATCATTTTAACAGAAAAAACTTTTTAGGAATCTGTGTCAGCTGCACAACTTAAAAATCCTGGTATATGCAGGTGGCAGATGCCAGGAAAGCACACAGGTGGTCCCGTTAAGATCCAGGTTAGCAGAAGCTGCAAGAGGAAGCAGAAACTTAAGGAATACCTATACAGTTTTAGAGTGGAAGGACAGGGAAAAGCATTCATTGTAGAGAGTCCCAGCATAAGACAAACAGCAAACAGATAGGGAAGCAGAAAAAGTGAGTGGGAGCAGGAGCACAGCATCTAGAAACCATGGATATATAGGGATTTTTTTGTTGTTGTTGTTTTATGTTAGTTGCTAAATAGCCCCAATTTAAAATGATTTTAGTAATAGGCAGCCCAAGGGCAGTAGAGAATCTGGCTTCAAATTGCAATTGTGTATTTTTACAAGTCTATGCCAAGTCTTAGGACTCAGTGCCAACCACAATGTGTCCACTGTGATAAGACTCGAGTCAAAAACATAGGGACATGAGAAATGTATGGACAGACATGTACATCCCATGCAATCCCACCTCAGCAATGACTGCCTTATCCCTTGTGGGGTTGGGGGCCTGGTATAGGCCATGACTTCCACAGTCGTACTTGAAAAAAGGGGAACTTGCCCAGACAAAGCTGATCTTAGCCTGGTGGTGACCATGGGTGAGAAGGACATTATCCAACCTGAAACCCTGGGGCAGTGGAGAAAAAAAAAAACCTCATCTTAGTGGGACCTCCAAATGCTAAGTTTTTCTTCAGCCCTATAAGCTTCTCCATCAACAAAATAATCTAAATTAGACCAAATCACACCAAAAAAAAAAAAAAAAGAATTAATGCTTCCAGGCATGCCCCCTCCCAAAAACATGGAGAGGGGAAAGGGTAGACTGCGTTTTTATTCTCTGGGGGTCAGTTTAAATAGCCTAATAGGAGTGGTCCTGACTCTCCCTGGGTAGTCATCAACATTTGGGGGCTTTCTTGGTGGTGGAGTTTGGACTGAGGCAATTTCCAGAGGAGGGGCTTTGACATGGGACTTTCCACTCAATATTCCAAAATCAGTGCCAGGGCCTGGGGTGAAGGCCCCAACCAAACAATCCAGACTCTTTGTATAAAGGGGTGTTAGGGAGCTAAGGCGATGCTTCCAACCAAACATTCCAGATTCTTTAGATAAATGGGTGCTGGCTCAAGTATCGCTACTTCTTGCAGGCATAGGGTGATGTGGGAGAGAGGAGAACTGGGAGTTGGTTGGCTCACGCTCAGTAAGAAGTGTGTCTGGAGAGATGTCCAGTTTACTGCCATCCTGGAGACCGAGACCTCAGGTGATGAGAATGCTGGGTGGCAATGGTAAAGTCCCAGGAGCTGATGAAGGTGTTGGTGTTGTCTGGATTATGGAGTTTGAACTGAGGCAACTCCCAAGGGAGGGGATCTTGACAAAGAACTTTTCATCTGACATTCCAAAATGTATGCCAGGAGACTGGGGCGAAGCTCCCAACTAAACAACAAGATGTCGGTAAATGCCCTCTGAATTTTAGGTTTAGCCAGTGCATGAAGTCATACTAGGATTCGTTGAAAGAGAATTGGCTGTTTCAGAAACTTAGAAGTTGCTGACTGTAATTAATATTATGGGTTGAATCACTATACAAAATATACCACATTATCAAAAAATAATTTGAGATTCATTTAAAATATAGTTACTAGAAGAGAATTGGTTCCCAGACAATGTTGTGTTGTAGAAACAATTTGGAAGGTCCTAATATAAAGTCCTGACTGATAAGAACTGCCTATCTTAATCATATATAAGAAGCATTGGAAACCAAAATGGAAAGAGGTTTTTTTAGTAATAGGTACAAAGATATTTGGAAGCAAATGAAGTTCCATCCTGACTCCATACATTTATGTTGCCAGATTTACAGTTGATTTAAGCACTAAGTATAAGGATTTATTGCTTATAATTCATATATACAATAACAAAACAGATATATATCCATTATAAGAACAGCAAAGGAAAAAATATTTTTATATTCTAAAAAGCCTAAAAAACTTTTTCAGTCAAACATCAACAGTGAACAGCTGCCTGCACCACATAAGTCTTTGTACATATACAAATTTTATCAATTTATTAGTACTAAATTAATTTATCCTCCTCTGCTTTTTCAAAATTATATGATAAAGATACATTGTAGAGAATACACTCCTCAACCAAAAGTTTGTTTGTGATTGGCTTTAGCTGCCTCATACTATTTTGAATTGTATTGATACACTCTGCAGAAGATTATTCTATAGCATGTGTCCCACCTTCATTACTTTACTCACTCTTCTGTATGAAATTAATAATATTGAGTATCCTCGACAAGGACAACATTGCAACACAGGTCCCACAAATATTCATTTTAACTGGTTCATAGGATGATGTGTTTTATTGAGACACAATCCTCAGATTACTCTGTAAAACAAGACATGTCACAGTTTGTTTAGTCATCCTATAACAAGTATCCTTAGATTTAGAAGCAGTCAATTGAAGGCAACCATACAGCATAAGCCTTGCAGCAACTTGTTTTAGCTGACACATAGTCTTCTACATTATAACAAGCATCAGTTTAACATAGAATATCTGAAATGTTTATTTTTTAAATTATTTAAAGTTCTACACATTGGTAGTTAATTTGTAAGGAACTATTTTCCACATTCTTATTTTATAATATATTTTACTATATCTTTTATAAAAAAACAAACTAGTTTTTTAATTTTTCAAACCAATAATAGTTTCCACTCCCATATCTTCTCCCTTTTCCTCCACCTACCCTCTAAAACCACTCCTCAGAGAGGTAAGGCATATTACTTTGGGGAAGATTCAAGGTACACACTACTATACCTAGGCTGAGCAAAGTATCTATCCAAAGAGAACGGGTTCTCAAAAAGATAGTACAAACAGCAGGAATAAATCCTGGTGCCACTGCCAGTGAGCTTTTGATAGGATTGCCATTTTCTTTATGTAGATCCTATCTATTCAAAAGCATGGGAGATCTTTCCATTTTCTGGTGTCTTTAATTTCTTTCTTCAAAGACTTAAAGTTCTTCTCTGGTTTTTCATTTCTTTGGTTAATGTTATACCAAGATAGTTTGTATTATTTGTGACTATTGTGAGTGGTGGTGTTTCTCTGATTTCTTTCCCAGCTTCTATCTCAATTGTATATAGGAGGGCTACAATTTTTTTCTGAGTTGATCTTGTATCCTTCCACATTACTGAAGGTATTTAACAGATAGAGATTTTAGGGTCAATTACAAATACTATCATATATCTGTAAATATTCTAAGTTCAACTTCTTCCTTTTTCAGTTTGAATCCTCATGATCTCCTTTCCTGTCCTACTGTTCTACCCATAACCACCAGAATTATGTTAAATAGATATGGAAAGAGTGAACAGTCTTGCCTTGTTCCTGATTTTACTGGAGTCGTTATGAGTTTCTTTCCATTTAATGTGACCTTGATTGTTGCCTTGCCATATATTGCTTTTATTATGTTTTGATAAGTTTCTTGTATCCCCGATCTCTCTAAGACCTTTATCATGAAGGGGTGTTGGATGCTGTTACATGGTTTTCAGCATCTAATAAGATGATCATATGATTCTCTTCTTTTAATTTATTTCTTTGGTGGATTTTAATGATAGATTTTCTTACATTGCGCCATTTCTGCTCAATAACATTCACTGTGATGAAGCCATCTTGATCATGGGAGATGATTCTTTTGATGTGTTCTTGGATTCAGTTTGCCAATATTTTATTGAATATTTTTGCATCTATGATCATGAGTGAGATTGGTCTGTACTATCTTTTTTGGTTAAGTCCTTGCATGGTCTCAGTATCAGAGATACTGTAGACTCAGAGAAAGGGTTTGGCAATTTTTCTTTCTGTTTCTATTATGTGGAATACTTTGAGGAAATCAAAACATAATAATATACTTCATCCATATTCTGTACATTTTTCATCTTACATGGCTTCTTTTTCTTTACTCCTTTAATTTATGACTGTGCTATGTCTCTTTAAAGATTTTGTTTTTCTTAAATTTTTATAACTGTTCATATGTTTTCTTTTTCTCTCCCAAGCCTATGTACATTTTTTGAAAACACTGTTTCTTTTTTAGGTCTCTTTTATGATTAAATCTGTCCTACTGCGTATCTGCATTCCCTTTTGTCTAGGAGTGCTTTTTAAAATGCTAAGCAACACAGCTAGGATAAGGCTCTTTTGCCTTTGACTATGCCCAGTCCAACATGTTGGAGGGCTGCTTAGTGCCAGTTCTTTGAGCCATGCACACAGCCCCATTTTTGGCACACAGTGGGTTTACATTGCCATTAAGCAAGTTGTGGTAATCTGTTCACAAACCCCATTTAAATGCTCGGTGTCCTGAAAGAGCCAGAGCTGTTTGGGCAACAAGCACAAACAAGAAAGCCTTTTTAAAGGAACTACACAAATTTGTTGTTAACACTGAATCAGGAAGAAATCTGTTAAAGAAGTCACAGTGCCCCAACTCGATGCCAGTAAACAGCCATCTGGAAAAAAAATGCTGGCTACCAAGAAGCTGCACTAAACTCTGGGCTTTTGTGTCTAGAGTTCCTTCTCAAACTCTCTCAAGTTTTATGTGGATGTGGTTGTCTCATGCTGGGTGACAATTTGTGAGTAGAGACAGCATGTTCTTTTTCTGAAAGCCCAGACCCAAAATAATCACACAGAAACTGTATTAATTACAAAATTCTTTAGCCAATAGTTTAAGTGTATTTTCACCTAGCTCTTACAGCTTATATTAACCCATTTTTTATTTTATTTTTATCATGAATCTCAGCATTTACTGGATACATTTTTGGGTATCTGTCTTCTGCAGTGGCTACATGGCATCTCCCTGACTTCAGCTCCCCCCCCCCCCATATGTATATCTTTTAGCTTCTCTGTATTCTGTTCTTTTATAGGCCGAAGCAGCTTCTTTTATTAACCATTGATAGTAAAACATATATTCAGCACACAGAGGGAAATACCACATCAGAGGTGTATAGGTGTTCGCTCGCTCTTCTTTGGAGTTCTGGCAGAATTCTGCACTGAAACCATTCAGCCTTATGCTTTTTGTTGTTGTTGTTGTTGTTGTTAGGAGGCTTTTGATGAATGCTTCTATTTCCTTGCAGCTTACAAGTCTATTTAAATTGCCCACCTAGTCTTGATTTAATTTTGGATATGGTACCTTCCAGAAAATTGTCTATTTCTCTTACGTGCTCCAAATTTGTGAGGTATAGATTACTTTTTTCACATTCTAAGAAGCATAAAATGGCATCCATAAAGCTTTTAATATTGATTTTTAGTAGAAAAGCAATTTGTTCCATAAATTTTGTAAATTTTCCACATTTTATTTTTGATATTTATTTCTGGCGAAACAGTACCCTGTCAAAACCTCTAGAGAAAATCAATATGAATAAAGGAGAAGCATGCACATACTGCTATTGCTGAAGTCAATGAAAATTGGAGATATGTTTTGGAAAAGATTTCTAATAATTATAAATTTATGCATACTTTGTATAGTTAGCATGGAACTTTGCTGTTAACAAGTATTGAATAATATATAATTTCTATCTTTATATTATTCTCTGAAACAAATCTTTATATTATTATTATGTGTCATCACTGATCAGCAAGAGTTATCAATATATATTTAAAAATAAAATTTTACATAACTTCAATAGCATTTTAGTTTTTTTTAAGATACTGTGTTGTATTTTACCTTTATGTGACTCCAATTTAGGAACAACTTTCTTTAATGTTTTTAGCACATACTTGAGTATTTTATAATATGTATTACTAATTATATTCATTCAGTGGTACAACTGATTTATTCCTTTTTCATATTTCACAATTTAAAATTCATGCTCAATAAACATCTCCTAATTTTCTCCACCTCAATGGCACCCAACATTCCACTTTCTACACTATCCACTCTGTCAACATGGACTTTCTCATGTCAGTAATTCAGTATGATATTATTAAGTAAAATGTTTGCATAGGCACATGTAATGGGAATTTTAGTTTCAACCATGTAGAAGTGGTAATAGTTGTCTACATTAAAGCTCACTAATAATTTCTGTGTAATATGTACCTTCATATGATATTGTTTATTTAATATTGAAAGTATCTATGTGCTTCAATATCTTGGCTATTGAATTACAATCTAAGAATTTCAACTCTTTTATCTAATAATTTTGATTTCTTTATTTGTAATTTACATATGTGACTTTGATGGATAATTTTTTAAGGGGTTAAATGTTGTTTGAATTTACAACTTTTACATTGCTATAAATAATCTACAAAGATAATTTTTTTCATGTTCATATCTCTTTCACTTAAAATAATATTTGTTTGAATATCTGAGATCTGAACTTGGAAAATATTTATTTCCCTCTGAATAACACACCTTCTTGTATACCTGTTACTCATTTGCATCTTATCTTTGAATAAATGGCTACTCAAGATTTTTGGTAATTTTAAATACAACTATTTTTATAAAGTGACTTAGATACTTATTGATGTAATAGGTGCTTTTATGTTGCTAAGAAATAAACACCTTTCCAAAAAGCATCTCAGAGAAGAGAGAAAAATGGAAGTTTATTCCCAATTATGATTCCATGGAGATACATTTACATAATTATAGGAGGCATTGCACCAATTGCAGGAACAGGGAGCACAGAGATTATATCTTTATCTGCAAAAACAGCACAAATCTGTGAGCAAACTGGGTTAGACTATATATTCTGGAAGTCTTCCTCTAGTAATGCACTTTCTATAGCAAGACCATTTCCTGTAAACATTCCCAAACATCTCAACCTACTTTTATCAATATTCAAATGTCCATTCCAGTGGGGACATTTCTAACTTAAGCCACCACACTGAGTTTCATGTTGTATGTATATATTCATACCCATCAAATTATAAAATAAAATATGTAAAACTTGTTGTTTACAAGTTAAAACTCACAAGAAAGAGTATACCAATGTATTTCTACTATAAGTACTTCTGAGGTATCTTTATCCCCTTTACTATCTATGCTAAATTGTATACATGGATTAGACTTCATTAGACTGAAAGACATTTTCAAATGCTTCAGAAAGATAATCCAAATGTAGGACATTGTTGTCAGATATATTAGTCATTCTAAAACTCAGGTCACTCTTCTTTTTCCTGTATCATATGCACAAAGATTTTATGACATACAAGTGTGAGTAAACCATGAAATATTTCACAGAGCATCAAAGTGATTGCAGAATGTGGTCAATTTTGGACAATGCCTTACAGTCTTACACTTTCACCTTGAACTATCTAATATCAAGGATACTTCTAAACTCTTATGTTCATCAACTGAAAGAAAAATAAATTGCACAAGAATATAAAGTAGAAAGTCAGTTATCAAAGGGATACTGACTTTTTAGGGATACACATCAATACATACTAGACTTTTTTCCATCTTTTTTATTTTTTAAAAAGAAAATGAACTATCTTTTTTTTAAAATTTTACATACCAATTCCAGTTCCCAATCACTCCACTCATTCTCTTCCTTCAACCTTCCTCCACATTCCACCCACCTCTATTCACTAGTTAGATAGGTTAAGGCACATTGATTTGTGGAAGGTCCAAGGACTTCCCTACTATATCTAGGCTAAGCAAAGTATCACTCCAAAGAGAAGTTTCCCAAAAAGTCAGTGCAAGCAGTAGGGATGAATCCTGCTGCCACAACCAGTAGGGCCACAATCTGCCCCAGGCATACAATAGTCATTCACATTCAGAGAGTATAGTTTGGTCCTATGCTGGTTCCTTCCATATCTGGCTGGAGTTGGTGAGCTCCCCTTAGCTCAGGTAAAATATTTCAGTGGGTCTTGACATCTTTGCTCACATTCTCACTCCTCCCACTCTTCAACTGAAATTTGATAGCTTAGCCCAGTGCTCTGCTGTGGATTTCTGCCTGTTTCCATCAGTTGCTAGGTGAATGTTCTATGGTGACATTTACGATATTTATCAATTTGACTACAGGGCAAGATCAGCTTGGGCACCCTCTCCTATATTGCTTAGGGTATTAGCTGGGGTCATTCTTGTGGATTCCTGGGAATTTCTCTAGTGTCACATTTCTTTCTATCTGTATAATGACTGTCTCAATCAAGATATCTCTTTTCTTGTTCTTCTCTCTCTCCTTTTTCTATCTCAACTATCTCATTCCCTCAATTTCTCTCCCCCCTTCCACTTCTCCCCTTCTCTTCCTCTTCCACTCTCCATTCCTCCCTACTTTCATGCTTGTCTAATTCCCCTTTTCAAGATGGATCTATTTATCTATCTATTTGGATTTACCTTGTTACTTAGATTTCTTTTATACTCTTTGCTTTGGAGCTCATTTCAACTTATGCGTGAAGATATTAATTGCTTATTTTTCTGGGTCTTATTTACCTTATTCAGGATGTTTTTTTATAGTTGCTTCCATTTGCCTGTGAATTTCAAGATGTCATTTTTTTAACTGCTGTGTAGTACTCCATTGTGTAAATGGACCACATTTTCTTTATCCATTCATTGGTTGAGAGGCATCTAGATTGTTTCCAGGTTCTGGCTTTTACAAATAGTGCTGCTATGAACACAGTTGAACAAATGTCCTTGTACTATGATTGAGCATCCTTTGTGAATATGTGTAAGAGTATTATTGTTTGGTCCTGAGATAGGTTGATTCCCAGTTTTCTGAGAAATTACCATACTGATTTCTAGAGTGGTTGTAGAAGTTTGCATTCCCATGTCCCCTTACTCCACATCCACTCCAGCATAAGCTATGAATGGTGTTTTGATCTTAGGCATTCTGACTGGTGTAAAATAGCGTATCAGAGTTGTTTTGGTTTGAATTTGCCTGATGGCTAACAATGTTGAACATTTCTATAAGTGTCTTTAAGCCATTTGCTATTCTGATGAGAATTCTTTTTATATGTGCACCTCATTTTTCAATTGGATTATTTGGTTATTTGATGTATATTTTCCTGAATTCCTTATATATTTTGGAGATCAGTTCTCCATGTGACATGGAGTTTGTAAAGATCTTTTCTAATTCAGTGGGATACCTGTTTGTCTTATTGACTGTTTCCTTTGCTTTACAGAAACTTCTCAGTTTCAGGAGGTCTCACTTGTTTATTGTTGCTTTCAGTGTCTGTGCTACTGGGGTTTTGTTTAGGAAGTCTTTTCCTGTGCCCATGCATTAAAGAATACTTCTTACTTTCTCTTATATTTGGCTCAGTGTTTTTGGATTAAAATTGAGGTCTTTAATTCATTTGGAGTTGAGTTTTGTGCATGAGGATAGATGTGGATCTATTTTTATTCTTCTACATGTTGATATTCATTTATTCCAGCACCATTTTTTCAAGATGGTTTTTTTTTTCCATTGTATGAGTTTAGATTCTTTGTCAAAATCAGGTATTCATGGGTATGTGGATTAGTATTTTGGTCTTTGTTCAAATCCATTGGTCAACCTATTTTTATGTCAACAGCAAGCTGTTTTCATTACTGTAACTCTTGATGTCAGGGATGGTAATGCCTCTGGAAGTCCCTTTATTGTATAAGATTGTTTTGGCTATCTTGGGATTTTAATTTTTCCATATGAAGTTAATTATTGTCCTTTCAAAGTCTGTGATAAATTGTGTTTTAATTGTGATGAGGATTGCATTGAATCTATAGATTGATTTTGATGGAATTGTATTTTTTATTATGCTGATCCTTCCTATCAAAGAGCATTTCTATTTTCTGGATCTTTCTATTTTCTGGTATCCTCTCCAGTTTCTTTCTTCAGTGACCTAAAGTTCTTGTCAAACAGATATTTCACTTCTTTTTTTTTTGAATATAAAACAAGTTTAATTAACAAAATTAATAGTGCAATATAACATGGATTATACTGTTTACTAATTGGTATACATATAAATTTAATGACCATATATATGAACTTAATCAGTAAATTCATGAAAGAGAGAGGTAGCAAGGCCACAGTCCCTGTCCTGACGTGAAGCATCAGAGAGAGGCAGAAACCAAAGCCCCATGAAGGGAAACTTTTTTTTTAATTTTTATTGTTAAAAGAAAAATTTACATTTGATCCCCTTGTTCCTGGCCCTCCCGCTCCCCCACTACCCCCTGCCCTCCCCCTGCTTCCTTAAGACGGTGCAGGATACCCTGTCCTATGGGAAGCCCAAGGCCCTTCCCCCTCCATCTCAGTCAACTAGCTTAATTCTTATGCAATCAATAAATTGGGCAAGTCATGAGAAGAAAGTAACTAACTACATTTATCTAATCTTCAACCCAATCGAAGATCTGAGAAGGGAAATAACATTACCTGAGTGATTAGGAAGTGCAATCAAACAACTTCCAAAATATGTAACAAGTCACAGAGACAGCTGGCTACCTGGCCAATCACCCAAAGTCACATTTGCAGTGTTGAAGCAACCAACTTTGGCTAAGGCCTAGAATAACTGACAGATTATTTTTAAAGACAAGAGAATTTTCAAAACCATCTTACCCTGTCTTGGCAGGATTTGACAGTTCTGCTTATTCATTTCCAGCTTTTATGTATTTTGTCAGTAGTTGAGGTATGGGCAGTTCCTTGCCCAGAGGCCGGTTTTGCCAAGAAGAGGACAAGCTCCAATTGGAGTGTCTTGGCGCTCAACATTCTCTCGGGAATAGATCGGTGTAGCCAGGAGCGTTTGTGTCTCTTTACCACAGAATTCTAGGTTAGATTAAATGCCATTTTCTACAGCTCTTTGAAGAGGTTGAAGACTATTTATACAGAATATAATCTCTATGTATCTAAAGAACCTGATTAGCCTAGCTATAAATATGACAAGCATAGATGACTATTGATCTACAATTCTTAATATCTATATGACTTAAAGACTAAGTGAATAAACAACTGTGTAATAAATGAGGACAATGACCCTCCAAATGTAAACAATTTACAAGTATACATTGCAATATGGTATCAATACATAAACAATATATAAGTATCTTAATCAGTGGTAGAAATGTACACTGTAAAATGGTAAATATATATCAATATATATATATAACAATACATCAAGAATGTTTTAAACAGAGGTAGAAGCATATGCATGCTTACAATATTCGATATAATTTAACTTTGTATCCATATACAAAAATCTATGCCAATATAATTATCTATAAAAAATAGCTCACAAATACCAATCTATTAATCCCATCAATTCCCCCCCCCTTTTTTAAAGGGTCCCTGAGCTTATAAAATTCCTCCCCCAACCCTCAATTGTATACTAATTATAATCAACCCTTAAATGATGTCCCTAAATCCAAGTGCTAACTTTACTGGGAGAGGGGACGTCGTCCTCTTGAATTACTTCCAGATGTCATGGGGGCGACGTTTTTTCTGTGGGATCCGTCCTGAAGTCCTTGCTCATCTTCTCGCTCCTTCTGCCCTTCCACTGGACCTTGGTAGCACAATCCCTTGCGATATTTCACTTCTTTGATTAGTGTTAGCGTTACCCCAGGATATTTTATGTTATTAGAGGCTAGTGTGAAGGATTATGTTTCTTTGATTTCTTTCTCACCTGCTTTATCATTCGTATATAGGAGAGCTACAGATTTTTTGAGTTGATCTTGTATTCTTCCACATTACTTAAGTTATTATCAGCTATAGGCATTCTCTGGCAGAGTTTTTGGAGTCACATATATTTTATCATATCATCTGCAAATAACAAAAGTTTGATATTTCCCTTCCTATCTGGTTCACCTTGATCTCCTTTTCTTGTCTTATTGCTCTAGTCAGAATTTCAAGAATTATGTTGACTAGATATGGAGAGAGTGGACAGCTTTGTATTGTTCCTGATTTTAGTGGAATCATTTTGAGTTTCTCTCAAGTTAATTTTATGTTGACTATTGGCTTGCTGTATATTTCTTTTATTATGTTTAGATATGTTCCTTGTATCCCTGACCTCTCTAAGGCTTTTATTATAAATGGGTGTTGGATTTTGTCTAATGCTTTTTTAGCATTTAATAAGTTGATCATATGTCTTTTTTTATCTTTTAGTTTATATCAATGATGGATTTCATTGGTATATTTTCAAATGTTGAACTATCCCTTAAGCCAACTTGATAATGGCAAATAATATTTTAATATGTTCTTGGGTTCAGCTTGCAAATCCAAATACTGATTTGCATATTTTTTCATCTATATTCATGAGTGAGATTAGTTTGTAATTCTCTTTTTGGTGAGTCTTTGTGTGATTTTAGCTTCAGGGTAACTGTAGCCTCATAAAAAGAGTTTGACAATTTTATTTCTGTTTCTGTTATGTAGAATGCTTTGAAGAATATAGGTATTATCTTTTCTGAGGTTCTGGTAGAATTCTTCCTTGGAACTATCCTGCTCTGTCCTTTTTTTGATTGGGAGAGTTTTGATGACTGCTTCTATTTGCTTGCAGGTTATAGGGTTATTTAAACTGTTCACTCTGTCTTGATTAAATTTTGGTATGTGATACCTATCCAGAAAATTGTCTGTTTCTTTTACATTTTCCAATTTTGTGAACTATAGATTTTTGTAGTATGATCTAATGATTTTATGGATTTCTTCAGTGTCTATTGTTATGTCCCCTGTTTCGTTTTTCATTTTGTTAATTTGAATGTTCTCTTTCTGCCTTTTGATTAGTTTGGACAAGGGTTGTATATCTTGCTGATTTTCTCAAAGAACCAGCTCTTAGTTTCTTTGGTTTACTATATTGTTTATTTTGGTTTTATTTTATCTTTATTGATGTCATGTTGTCTGAGATTCTGTCTGCCCAGTTCCTGTCCTCCCACCAGGTCCCACAGCTGTTTAGCCCAAAAGAAATCACACAGAGGTCTACATTAATGATAAACTGATTGGCCCATTAGCTCAGGGTTCTTATTAAGTCTTATAACTTATATTAACACATTATTCTTCTCTAAGTTAGACACATGGCTCGGTACCTTTTTCAGCAGGGCAGATCACATCTTCCTTCTCAGTGTCTGTGCAGGACTGTGGAGGAATGGGCTTTCTTCTTCCCAGAATTCTACTGTTCTCCTTGACCCACCTCTACTTCCTGACTGGTAGTCCCACCTATACTTCCTGCCTGACTGCTGGCCAATCAGCATTTATTTAAAACATAATTGACTGAAAATAGAAAATTGTCCTGCACCACTTCCCCCTCTTAAAAAAAAAAAACATCCATTGTCTATTTTTTGGGAATGTGGGCATAGTTTTCCAGGCTACTTCCTGCTTGTTGGGGTCACTGATAATCTTATGGGGACCTAAAGAAAATTTAGAACTATGATCAAATCCTGACTGGAGTATCCTGTGAGTCTTCATCATCTCGGGCAGCAGCCTTGGATCTATTTTGGATGTTAAACTCAGACATCTGGGCCATCTGTTTGTACCAGAGATTTCCCAGGTGGTCCTTCTTGATCAAACCTGATTTTTCTTATCTCAGAAAGAATCCACAGCCTTGGTAGCCAGCTGTCTCTGTGACTTGTTACATATTTTGGAAGTTGTTTGATTGCACTTCCTAATTACTCAGGTAATGTTATTTCCCTTCTCAGATCTTCGATTGGGTTGAAGATTAGATAAATGTAGTTAGTTACTTTC
>JAQHUG010000319.1:881335-894973 GCA_028555095.1 Dicrostonyx torquatus
TTAAGCTAGTTGACTGAGATGGAGGGGGAAGGGCCTTGGGCTTACCATAGGACAGGGTATCCTGCACCATCTTAAGGAAGCAGGGGGAGGGCAGTGGGGTAGTGGGGGAGCGGGAGGGCAGGGAACAAGGGGAGTAAATGTAAATTTTTCTTTTAACAATAAAAAATAAAAATAATAATAATAATAAAAAAGAATCCACAGCCTCTCATTTCCTGTGGAAACAAAAGCAAACTCTTCTCCAAAGTAACATACCTCTAGACTTCAATTTTGAAGTCAAGGTATTTTCAAAATACCTATCTTGGATTAATTTAGCAGCATTTATAAGCAAATATCTTTTGGCAGCTGTTACTCCTTCCTCAGCCTTCAAACAACTCAAAGAGCACATAATAGCATACAGTATCCAGATTCTCTATGTATTTTCCCTAATTACTTTACTTTAACCTCTATTTCTTTTATTTTTACTTTTACTTTTTGAGACAGGTTCTCTGTATAAGTTTGGTTTTCCTGGCACTCCCTCTGTTAATCAGGCTATCTTTGAACTCACAGAGATCTACCTGCCTTTGCCTCCCAAGTGCTGGGATTAAATGTGTGCACCACCACACCTTGATCTTACAGAGGTCTTCTGCTTCTACCTCCCAAGTATTGGGATTAAAGGCATGTGCCACCATGCCTTGAATTCACAGAGGTCTGCCTGCCTCTGTCTACCAAGTATTGGGATTAAAGGTGTGTACTACCACACCCAACTACTCTCTTTATTTTTTGTTTTAAGGACTTTAACCTTTAGCCTGCATATATTTTTAACACACTGTATTATGATTTAGTGATTTTCTTCATCTTTGACTCCCTTTTTACTGTATATCTCTCTTTTTTTTCTGACCACATGAGTCTTTAATTTGCTAAGCAATATGAAGAGGTTTAAAGCTGTGGCTTTGACAGCTGGATCCAGCCAATTCTTTAGCTTTCTGAAATTTCAGGCTCATGGCAGAGGTACTGGCCAGAGCCATGTTTATTGCCACAACTCAAATGTTGTTACTGCAGCCAGAACTCCTCCCTCACAGAGTCAGGTTTGCAGTGGCAGGATGGCCCAGAAAGCTGGCATTCCAGCATTTTAAAATGGTACAGTTTTTTTCCTGCTATAGCTGAAAACCAAAAAGGAAGCAGTCAGCTTTTATCAACACCACTTAAATGTTTCGTGGCAGTACCTCTTAAAGAGCTGCTAAACCAGAGTCAGGAAGCCTCTCTTAAATGAGAGCACTTGCCTCTAGCAAGCAGAGCAGATCCAAGGAATTGCTGCTACCAAGAAGCCATGCTTTATTATTTTCTGTCTAGAATTACTTCCCAAATTCTCTCAGGTTTTATGTGGATGTAATTGTCCATGTGGGTGCCATTCTGTTGACTAAGGTTTTGTCCTGCCTGGTATTTTTCCAATCAGCGTTTATTTAAAACATAATTGGTGTAGGAGGTGCTTTTGCATTTTGTATTGTTTTCACTGGTTGAATAAAGAAAACTACCTTGGCCTTTTGATAGGGCAGAAATGAGGTAGGCAGAGTAGACAGGATGGAATGCTGGGAGGAAGGGAAGTGTGGCAGATGCCATACTTCTCTGGCCCAAGATGGACACTGGTTAGACTCATGCCAGTAAGCCACATTCTCATGGTGAATACAGATCAATAGAAATGGGTTAGTTTAAGATGAGAGAGTTGGCCAAGAAGAGGCTAGATATAATGGGCCAGGCAGTGTATTAAATAAATACAGTTTCTGTGTACTTATTTCGGGTATAAGCTAGCAGGGACCATAAGCAGGCCCATGGCTGGGAGCTGGGCAGCAGGACACAGCCTGCTCCTCCTCATGCAACACATAATTATGTTTTAAATTGACAGAATATAGACAATTCTCCCGCACCAATGTCAGCACTCATTTGATTATTTACTGTCATCTACTCATCCTGCATATTTTGTTTGTTGTTGTTGTTATTCTAGAGCTTTCATGTGTGCTGTTAAATCACTATTGGGAGATTTCTCCATTTTCTTTATGTAGGCACTGAGGGTTATGAACTTTTCTCTTAGCACTGCTTTCATAGTGTCCCATAGGTTTGGGTATGTTGTGCCTTTGTTTTAGTTGAATTCTAGGAAGTCTTTAACTCCTTTTGTTTTATTTCTTCTCTGACCCAGGATTGCTTCAATTGAACACTGTTCAAAATCTCTCAGTCTCTAGGTTTCAACAATTAATGTTTTGGCTAAATTCTAACTTTAAACCTTGGAGATCTGATAAGATGCAGAGGGTTATTCCTATTTTTTGTATCTGTTGAAGTTTACATTGATGCTGAGCATGTGGTCAATTTTAGAAAGGTTCCATGAGGCAATGAGAAAGTATAATGTTTTGTTTTTGGGTGGAATGTTCTGTAGATGTATGTTAAGTTCATTTGATTCACATCTGTTAATTCTCTTTTTTCTCTGTGATATCTCTGTCCATTTAACCTGTCCATTGTTGAGAATGTGGTATTGAAGTCTCTTATTTATGTGTGGGGTTTAATGTGTGATTTAAGTTTCAATAATATTTTTACACATATTGGGTGCTTTTGTATTTGGGGCATAGATGTTCAGGATTGAGACTTCATCTTGACAGATTGTACCTGTTATGTGTATAAAATGCACTTCATTTCTTCTGATTGACTTTTGTTTTAAATCTATTTTGTTAGATATTAGGATAGCTGCACCCACTTTTTTCTTAGGTTCATTTGATTGGAAAATTTTATCCCAACCATTTATTCTGAGGTTATGTCTGTATTTGAGGTTGAGCTATGTTTCTTGTATATGGCATAATGATGGATCTTTCATCTCCATTACTTTGGCCTGTGTCTTTTTATTGGTGATTTGAGTTCACCAATCTTAAGAGATATTAATGACCGGTGATTGTGAATTTCTGTTTTTTTTTTTTTTTTGTGGTAGTGTTCATGTATTTCCCTTATTTGGGGTTTGCTGGTGTGAGGTTATGAGTTACCTGTGTTTTTGTGGGTGCAGTTAGTTTTCTTGAGTTGGAGTTTTACTTCTAATACTTTCTTTCAGACTATATTTGAGATTGACAATGTTTAAATCTGGTTTTGTCATAGAATATCTTGTTTTATTCATTGATGATGATTGAAAACTTTGCTGGGTTATAAGTAGTCTAGACTTATATCCATGGTCTCTTAGAGTCTGCAGCACATCTTTTCAGGACCTTCTGTCTTTCATGGTTTCTAGTGAGAACTTGGGTATAATTCTGTTAAGTCTGCTTTATATGTTACTTTAAATTTTTCCTTGGCAGTTCTTAATAGTTTTTTATTCTGTTTGCTTTGAATTTTGATTACTATATAGCACAGGAACACTAGTTTTTGGTCTAGTTTATTTGTTGTTCTGTAATCCTTTTGTATCTTCATAGCAATATCCTTCTTTAGGTTGGAAAAGTTTTCTTCTATGATTCTGTTGAATATATTTTCTATTCTTTTGTGCTGGTGTTCTTCTCCTTCTTTTATTTCTATTATTCCAAAGTTTTGTCTTTTCATGGTGTTCCAGATATTGTGGATGTTTTGTATTAAGAACGTGTTTGATTTAATATTTTCTTTGACTGCTGATTTTATTTTCTCTATAGTATCTTCAACTCCTGAGATTCTCCCTTGTATCTCTTGTATTCTTTGGTTATGCATGCCTCTCCAGTTCCCGCTCATTTACCCAGATTCCATTTCCATAATTTCCTTATTTCTTTTTTTCTTATTGCCTCTATCTCAATTTTTAGATTGTGCACTATTTGAACTGTTTCCTTCACCTCTTTGATCATTTTTTCCTTGATTTTCTTTGGTTTCTTTGAGAGATTTATTATTTTTTCTAGTTTTTTGTTTTTTTCCCTCCATTTCTTTAAAGGAATTTTTCACTTCCTCTTTAGACGTCTCTATAATTCTAATGAAGTTATATTTAAAATTGTTTTCTTCTGGTTATTCTGGGTTAGGATGATCAAGTCTTTCCATTGTAGGACCACTGGGCTATGGTGTTACTATGTTGCATTTTAGCTTTTTGAAGAATTCTTACATTGATGTCTACCCATCTCTTTCTTCAGTTGTTGCCAGTAATGTCTTGACCTTTTGGTCTAATCTTTGCAGTGGTTGTCTTTGTCTTTGGGATTAGTTCTTGGTCTGCTTTGAACTGTCACTGTTTGTGTCTCAGAGAACCACTGAGTTCTCTCTTTGGCTGCTCTCTTGGTCTCTTCTCTTGATTCCCTCTTTTTGTGCACTCTGTGCAGTCACAGCTTGTGCTTCAGTGTTCCTCTCTTGGCCATCTCTGTGTATTCTCAGCCTGTGATACAAGGTTTGCCTCTTGCTCCTCGCTCTTGGCCCTCTCTGTGTAGTTGCAGTTTGTGTTTCAGAGTTCCTCGGAGGTTGCAGAGAATAGGAACATTTGTGGGCAGAGTGGGACTTAAACCTTGCAGGGTCTGATTGATCAGTTGGGAATATTGATGCAGTTTATCTGTTGGTCCTTCCTGTAAATTTTCTACCTGTATTTCAGAGTTCCTCTAGGTTTGTGGGGTAGGAGCATTTGGTGTTTGAGTGGGACTTGCAGGTTACAGGGTCCCATTGATGGGATGGGGGTGTTGGAGCATCTTCCCTGTAGGAAACTTGCCTTCTGGTGAGAAAAGTTGAGGCAGGTGGGGGAAGGGTCCACGTTTTTTTCCCCAGTATGGAGTATCAAGGAATGTGCTGTGCCTTGCCCTTGTGGGTGGTCCCTCACCTCTTGGTCCTCTTTGTGAATTTGTAACCTGTGTTTCAGAGCTCCTCTGAGGTTTTGGGGGATAGGAAGGTTTGAGGGCTGAGTGGGACTCTTAGCTTACAGGGACCCATTAATGAGATGAGGGTGTTGGAGCAGCCTACCCACAGGAAACTTTCCTGTTGGCCGACTAGAATATCTGAGGCAGGTGGGGAGAGGCATCGGGGTCTCGTGCTAGCCCCAACCATAAATTATTTCTCTCTTGACTGGCATAGAGCTACAGGAATAAAAACACAACTCGCATGGCTTTATTGGGAGGGAGATTTTCCAGAATCCATCAAGAAATCCTGAGTTCACATCCTGAAAGATTCCTCCGCTTTATTCTCCAAACAGCCTTATATATCAAAACATAAACTGAGGGTAAACTTTATTGCATTCTGTTTCCTAGGTAACCAGGTAAGTGGCTTTTAGTCATTTCCACATTTACATATGTCTCCTCTGTCACATCTTCCTGGTCAGTATACTAGCTCAGTCACATAGGTTTGAATTAGCATCTATATTCAGGCATCTCCCAAGTCACAATAAAAAGGGAGCAAAACAACATCTTGTCTTTTTGTTAGGGTAGCAATAGCCTGTCTGGAAGGTTATGTTTTAGTTTCCGGTACGAACTATGATTTTAGAGCCTGGCTGGCACACCATGCAGAAATATGGGCCTACAATTCACTCTCTCTTATTAATTTTAATTAAAAAGCTGTGCATCTGCAACAGAACAGAAGTTCATGCCTGGCTTGGGCAAAGATTTCTCCATTTACCCAAATTTTTCTGTCTCTGGTACAGGTATTTCATTTATGCAAGATCCAGTCTCAGGTATCTGTGGAGAAGAAGCTTCAAACCCATCATTGCCTGCTGATCTCTATGGAAAAAAATAGAATAAAGGGAAAGAGACACTTTTTGGGCTCTGTGTTGGAGCCATACTTTCTTGTCAGGTAAATTATAATTCTTTATTAATAATCATGCTCCTAAAGGCTATAGTCTCTTATTTAAAGAAGAAGAGAATCATCTGAGTTGAAAATGCTTCTTCAGCTAGGTTAGAGCACCTCTTAAATTTTTCATATTGTATAAAAATCTAAAATTCTTAACATATGCATTAAACCCAAACATTTACAGGGTGTGTCAAACTTATCTCAACATTTATAAGCAGTTACAAATATTCTCAGCTTTATTGGTCAATTCCAACTTTTCTCAACATCTTACAATCATTTACAAATATTAGTACCATAATTCTCAGCATTATTGGTCAACACTAACTTTTACAAATATCATCAGGTCAGTACCATAATTCTCAGCATTATTGGTCAAAACCAACTTTTACAAATATTATTAGGTAATTAACATAATTAATAATAAATCCAAAATTAAACACTATCAAAATTTTCTTAAATCCACATTAAACAAAGATAGAAAAAGCTCTTTTGATGGGTAAGAGTACAATGACATTGCTGTTATCAAATACCAGTTTCAGTCTCTGAGCAGCAGTTAAACCCTTAGTCTTTCTCCCTTCTTAATAGAAGATGGGTTTTAGTCATTCCTTATTTTGGTTCTTTCTTTCCCTAAGAGGAAATCTAAGGTCTAATTTCTTAGGTTCAATATTTAAATGAAAATGAGTTCTGTGTCTCAAAGATTTAAACAGTCAAATGTTCAGTCTGCATTTCAGCTCCAAAGCAAACAGAATTCAAACTGCAGAAAATTATAGTCATCGTGGTCAGGTCATCTCAGCACAGCCTCTGGGTCTGTGTGTGTCCCAAGTATCTGGAAGCAGCTAGGCGTCTCTCAGAGCAGCATGCCATGCTAGGTGTAGTAGAGTGGTGGTAGCAGGTCCCGCGATCAAGCACTCCTCTCTGTGGGGCTGGGGAAGACTGGACCATGGACTCCTCTCCAACTCCTCTATGGGGGCATTTACAGCTATGATGTCATCAGGTCTGCCAGTCCTTTACTATATATGCAGTCATCTTATCCAACTTTAATTTCCTTCTGTGAAAAAAGCACAAATGCATCCTCGACCTGAAATTAAAAAAAAAAAAAGTCGGGTTATTTTATTATTTATTGCAAGAGCTATTTTAACCTTGCCTTAGCAAAGGTCACCTTGGTGCTATCATGTTAGATCTGTCTGCAACTTTTATCCTCTTGTTTTTAAGGAGCCATGGTATGTTCCAAAATTCCTTTTCATTATTAACCATATATGCAGTTCTTCCATTGGAAGAACCATTTGTAAAATTTTGCAAACCATCCTTTAAGAGATCTTTACTATAATATTAGCAAAATATAATTGTGTGAATTGCAGCAGTCATCATCAGGGAAAGATTATTACTATGGCCTTTGAATTGAGCAAACACAATTGTCCAAAATCAGTTTCTTAAAATTTTCAATTAATCTATTGCCTAGTATAAGAAATATTGATCATAGTCAATTCTTTGCTAAACTGTCTCCTAGATTCCATCCTGCTCTTTTGTATTAGAAAAGCTACTGCTTTAAATTAAAAGTTTAATATCTTAACTGGAAAAATGGGAAGGTGCAGCCATAAAAAACATTTTGTTTTTTCATAACACTTATGTAGAATAAATTTTGTACTTAATAAACACACTTGCCATAGCTGAATCATAATTAGTATACTATACTTGCTTATTATTGTATACTCTACCTGTCCATACCTGTTTGGCAGCATCTTTAAGCTCTCTGTTAGAAATTGGCTCATTATTCCCTTTAAAAATTGTACTATCTCAAAATGTCCCATAAGAATATTATAACTAAAGCTTTAGCCATTGTATATCTAATTAAAAGTTTGTAAACTATCCTCTTAAGTTGCAAGTCTGCCTAGCTGATAGAAAATGGAAAAAAAACAAAGCATATTTAACTAATGATGCTGGTCTACTTAGACATAAACATGTAGAAGAATGAAAACAGATCCATATTTATCTCTATGCTCAAAACTCAAGTTTAAATGAATTGAAGACCTCAACATAGAACTAAACACATTAATCCTCAAAGAAGAAAAAGTTAGAACTACATTTGAATGCATTGGTATATCTCAGACATAGCCTCAGGGGCACAAACAATGGGATCTCCTAAAACTGAGAAGCTTCTGTATAGCAAAGGACATAGTGAACAAGACAAAATATCAGCCTATAGAGTGGGAAAAGATCTTTACCTATCACTAATTCATTCCAAAACTCATATGAAGAACTCAGGAAATTAGTTATCAAAAGAACAAATAATCCAATAAAAATATGTTACAGATCTAAACTGAAAATTCTTAATGGATGAACTTAAAATGACTAAAAGAAACTCAAAAAATGTTCAAACATAACATTCGTAACCATTAGAGAAATTCAAATCAAAACTGAAATTCCATGTTATCCCTGTAAGAATGATCAAGATTAAAAATATTGCTAACAACTTATGCTTAAGAGAATGTGAGGTAAGAAGAAAATAACTCCTCCACTGCTGGTGGAAGTTCAAACTGGCACAGCTGCTTTGAATACTAGTATGGCAAATTCTTAGAATAGTAGACAACAATCTACCTTAAAACTCAGCAATACCCCCTTTGGGTCTATATACAAAAGATGCTCAGCCATACCATAAGAAAATGTACTCAACTATGTTCACAGCAGAATTACTTTGTCATAGTCAAAATTTGAAAACAACCCCAAATGCTCCTCTTTTACACCGATGATAAATTAGAGACGTCATCCTTTACAATAGCCATAAATTCCATAAAATATTTTGGAGAAACTCTAACCCAACAAAAGGAAAAACCTGTATGATAAGAACGTTAAATCTTTTAAGAAACAAATTTGAAACATCAGAAAATGGAAAGATCTCTTATTCTCTTGGGAAAGTAGAACCAACATAGCAAAAATGACAATCTCATTGAATACAGATTCAATGCAAATGCCCATAAAATTATAACAAAATTCTTTACAGACCTCGAAAGAACAATCCTCAATTTTATAAGAAAACATAAACACTCAGTATAGCCTGAAAACGCTTAAAATCTTGTACAATCAAGAAACTTCTGAATGCTTCACAATCTCTGACTTTAAACTTCCTCACAGAGCCACAGTACTGGAAATAGATTAAAAACCAATATATGGATCAAAGCAATTGATATCAATCCATTTTGAATATGAATTTACATGCCTAAAACTAAAGATTTTTTGACAAAGAAGTAAAAATTGTGAAATGGGAAAAGACGCATATTTAACCTGTATATTTTAATTGTCCGGAAGCTGCAGCTCCCTGAGGCTACCTTTCTTCAAAGCTGACTTTCAGCTCCTAGCTGAAGCCAGGCTGCACAGCAGGGGTCAGGACACAGTCTCTCTCTGTCTCTTTCTGTCTCTCTTTCTTCTCTCTCTCTCTCTCTCTCTCTCTCTCTCTCTCTCTCTCTCTGAAACCTGTCATCACAAGCTCTGGCAGGCATAGCTGCACCAATTTTTAATTATCTTTTTTAATTTTAACTTTTAATCATAAAATTAGGATAATTCCTGAATACTCTTCTTTGTTTTATTGGCCAACCCTGGGCTGCTGGCTATTTAGAGAACAAATTTGTTCTCCAAACTCTGTCTCCTGCTTGCCTTTTACCTGCAGGTGGGTTAGATTCATCTGGCTACTGCGCCTGTTCTTAGCACCTCAATCACAGCACTAACCTTAGTAATTCTTTGATTTTTCCTACCCGTTTAGCAAGCAATAAAAGTTATATCTCCACGTCTGATATGCTTACAGATTCTAAATATCTCTGTTTTTTTTTTCTGCTCCACTCTAATCCCTTTAGCTACCAACATATATAACTGAATACTTTTTCTTATCCCATAAATATAACTTATTTACAATTTTTTACTCTTGATTTAAATTTGTCCTGCTTTATCTATACTTTTTTATATTTTATTCTCTATTTTTGAGAGCTCATTACTCACATATCCATCTGTGGTGCAATTTTCTCTCACAGTTTCTTATATTCTCCTCTGTACATGCCGATCTTCCATGTTTTGGGGGTTTACAGATCAGCCTCACATCTGGGAACCATTATGTTGGAGTACTGTACTAGACCCAACCATAAATTATTTCTCTCTTGACCAGCATGAAGGTTCAGGAATAAAGACACAACTCACATGGCTTTATTGGGAGGGAGATTTTCCAGGATTCCTGAACGAAATCCTGAGTTCACATCCTGAAAAAGTCTTCCGCTTTATTCTCCAAACAGCCTTATATATCAAAGCATAAACTGAGCGTGAAATTTATTGCATTCTGTTTCCTAGGTAACCAGGTGAGTGGCTTTTAGTCATCTCCACATTTACCTAGGTCTCCTCTGTCACATTTTCCTGGTCAGTATGCTAGCTCATTCACGTAGGCTTAAATTAGCATCTCTATCCTGGCATTCTCCAAATTACAGGAAAAGGAGCAAAACAGCATCCTGATCTTTTGTTAGGGTAGCCGCAGCCTATCTGGAAGGTTACATGACGACTTCTGGTACAAACTTTGGCTTTAGAGTCTGGCTGTCACACCAAGTAGAAATATGGGCCTACAAGAGGGGCCCCCATATAGGGGTTCCAGGGAGTGCGGTACTTGCTAGGTGGGTGGTCATTCACCTCTTGGTTCCCTCTGTGAATATGCAGCCTCTGTTTCAGCTCCTCTTTTGGACTTCTGTAAATTTGAAGCCTGTGTTTCAGAGTTCCTCTGAGGTTGCTGTGGTAGGGAGGTTGGGAGGTATAGGAGAGTTTGGGGGTGGAGGCCACCATAGTCTTTTATTTTGCAAATTAGAAAATTGTGGCTCCTGGAAGCCAACTGCTCTTCCAAGGAAAATTAAATAAAAACAGTGGCAGAAAAGATACCAATCGTGTCCATTCGATCATTCTTGGTTTTGATGTTTTCAAATTCATACAGATACACTTTCAGCTCATCATTGCCAAGGTCACTCACACCATCTTTGAATCAGCAAGGAGCCAAAAAATGAATCTGAGAAAAATTCAGTTTATATTTTACTAAAGAATTTTCAAAGTTAGTAGAAGCATTGTAATCTAGCAAACTGAATACCTGTTTTTATATTATATTCTGAATTGAGATTATTTTCTCTGTACTTAGTTTGTCAGACAACAACTTACTCTTTATGGAGAGAAGCTATAATCCAGTTATTGCTTTACTCATTCAACCCTGGTGAGAACATCTGCAAACAAAGGATTAAGGGAGAAAGTTTTCCTGGTTCGGTGGCTCTGAGCCAATTTTTTTGACAAGAGAGTTCATCTGCAATTAGATAATGTTTAGAGAAATAAACCTGCTCCTAGAAGTCACAGACTGCTAATTATATGAGACAGGATCACCAGGGTTGAGAATGCCCTTTCAGTTGGTCTAGAGTGTTTCCTAAAAATTTTTAGCTGTATCAAAATCTAAATTTCTTATAAAATTTGTCAACAGCAAACACTGATAGCAAATGCTAAACTTTTCTTAACACCTTACAATGAACTAAACAGTTACAAACACTAAAAGGTCAATACCATAATTCTAGAGTAGAAATTAAGAATAAACACATAGTTTGTCACATTATAATTCTCTTAAATTAATTCTAATCAAAAGACAAAAAGGGATTCTCTGATGGGTGAGAGTCCCATTGCATTGCTGCTTTTAAGTAATGGTCCAGTATCTCAGCAGCAGCAAAAATCCTTATGCTACCCTCCTCATAGTTGGAGAGAGTCTTTAGTCATTCTTTGTAACAAGTCCTTTTTCCCATGATGGGATATTGATGTCTCAGCTCCCAGGTAAAATCATTCAACAGCAGATTGAATATCTTACTGTCAAAAGGAGTTCTGTGTCCCAAAGAGTAAAATAATCAAATATATAGTCTGTATTTCTGGTTCAGCTCCAATGGAAACAAGACTCACTAGCTCTGGAATTCTGTATAGCATGTCCATCAGGAGTTTGGAAATCACCAGTCATTTGCTACAGTCTTCTTTCCCTTGTCAGATTGCATCAACTTGTTGTCAGAAAGTAACATTGGTTTAGGCATCCCTTTCCTCAGCCTGCAGCATGGTGGCATGAGAAAATCAGGATCACAGCTTCAGGAACCTCTTTCTGCTTTTCCTATGGAGTCATTGGTGGCTGCTCTATACACAGTCATCTCATTAAGCTTTAATGTCTTCCTGTGAAAAAAGCACAAACATATCCTCTACCCTAAATTAATACAGGGTTGGGTATTTTTTCATAATTTAGTGCACGGATTTTTTTTTTATCTTTCCTTAGCAAAGATCACCTTGGTGCCATCATGCCAAAAATCTGTCCATGTCAGATTGCCCATAGACATCCATAAAAGGTGCATGACTTAAAGCTTTATGTTGGTTTTATTCTTATTAGCTGTTTTCAAGGAGTCATTGGCACACTCCTCAATTCCTTTCCACTGCTAACTGTTGTAGAAGGTGGATAGGTTTGGTTTGTTTGTTCCCAGCACCCGGCTCCCAGCCCCCAGCCGCTGGCCCCCTCAGCCGCTGGTTGCTGGCTTATGCCCAAAATAACCATATGACAATTATATTCATTTAAACTTTGCCTGGCCCATCATCACCAGCCTCATCTTGGCTAGCCCTCACATCATAAACTAACCCATTCCTAATAATCGGAGTGTCACCAAAAGGTGGTGACTTACCAGAAAAGTCTAACCTGCATCCATCTGCGGCGAGAGCGTCATGGCGTCTGACCCACTTCCTTTCTTCTCAGAATTTCTGTTCTGTCTACTCCGCCCACCTAAAGGCTGACCTATTTTACAAACCAGGAAGCTTCTTTATTCAACCAATGAGAGTAATACAAAATACAGGAGAACACTCCCACATCAGCTAACAACATGTGTAGATCTTCCATTTGAAGAGATATCTATAAAATTTGGCATAACATCCTTTAAGGAATCTTTTGCTACAACTTTAGGAAAAATAATGGAAAGTAGTTGTATGAAATGCAGCAATGAATCAGCTGGGAAAATATAACTCTGGCCTTTGAATTGAGCAATACAATTGCTTAAGAATCACTATTTTGAAATAAACAACCAATTCCTTGCTTAGTATAAGAAACATTGATCATAGAAAAATGTCTCCTAGATTCCACCCTGCCCTTCTGTGCTAAGCAAGCTACTGAATCAAAATAAGGGCATAATACCTTAACTTATGAAAACAGAAAGATGAAGTCATAGAAGCAGATGGTTTTTACCATAAAACTGCTATAGGATGAAGTCATGTAGGTAATGCACATGCTTTCAAGGCTGATCATAGTTAATATAAAACGTTTGTTGTTTCTGTATAGCATAGTCTACCTTGGTGGATACCTGTCTGGCAGCCTCTGTAAGGTGTTTACTAGAATTTGGATCGCTACTCACTTTAAGAATTTTACTTAGTTGCTCAAGGTCTCCTATTAGAAATTTTAATGAAGGTTTTAGCCATTGTATGTCTTATTAAAAGTTTGTAGGCTATCTTTTAAATTTAATGTTGCAAGTCTGCCTAGCTGACAGTAAAATGGAAAAACAGAAAGCATATTCAAAATGGTGCTGGCATAACTGGATATCAACATGTAGAAGAATGAAAGCAGATCCATAGCTATCACTGTACACAAAACTCAAGTCCAAATTGATCAAAGATCTCAACATAAAACCAACCACACTGAACATCATTGAGGAGAAAGTGGAAGTACACTTGAATGCATTGCCACAGGAGACCACTTCCTAAATATAACCTGAGTAGCACAGACACTGAGAGAAACAATTAGGAAATGGGTTCTCTTGAACCTGAGATTATTCTGTAAAGCAAAGGACATAAGCTTCCCAAGATAAAATGGCAGCCTACAGAATAGGAAAAGATCTTCACCAACCCCACATTAGAGGA
>JAQHUG010000319.1:1010556-1028102 GCA_028555095.1 Dicrostonyx torquatus
TTGAAGATTAGATAAATGTAGTTAGTTACTTTCTTCTCACGACTTGCCAATTTATTGATTGCATAAGAATTAAGTTAGTTGACTGAGATGGAGGGGGGAGGGCCTTGGGCTTCCCATAGGACAGGGTATCCTGCACCATTGTTACAGAAATGTTAAAGAGTCCCAGTTATTTTCTTAAGGATATGTTGTGAAAGTTAAGAATCCTATGTATTTATGATGTTTATGTCACCAGGAAAACCAAACATAAGACTTAGTGTGTTGATTATCCTGTCACTGATTTCATGAAGAAAATATTATGATTAATAATCATGCTACTAATTAGAAAGGCCTTTTTTGCTCATTAGAAGTAAAGGAGTTTAAAGAATATTCAATAGCAAACACTGAAGTTGTTCTCTTGAAAGATAAGTGCTCTCCATATATGAATTTTTTTATTTAGACACTGTATCTTTCATGGGTAGGAAGAAACAAAAAGTGATTCATTGTCACACTGACTCAGCTGAATCATTTCACAGTCAACTAAAAATAACATAATAGTAAACCGTCAAATGTGCAATAATTCAGAAAATTCTGGCCTAAATACTTAGGAACTTTTACCAGAACTAATTCAACATTATTAAAACTACTTGTCATTTTTAACCTGGTTATATTTTTGCCAATTTTAGAATTTTAACATCAAAGATAGTTTGTATTAACAGGTTTATGACATATTATATTACTGATAGGATGCTTCCACCTTCCCAGATGTGAACAACCTGTCCCAGTAGCACTTACCAATTTTTTTTCCTATCATAGACTGCAAAGAATTTTTTCTGCATTTATTATGTCTTTCTAGTCCTTTATGCCATCCTTCTCTCGAGCCAGAAGAGATTGACAGGAAGAGGAGAATGCCATGAATGAAGAAAACAATCTCAAACCTTCAAGTTTCTGTAAGCTGTATGTTTTAATCATTATATTTACCTGATATAGTTCCCTTATTCAAATACTAAAACATAACTATTCTATTCCTTATAATTATGAAAATATTGGTTTGTTTACTTCTGGGAACAATGCATTTATCACTTGAGACATAATTGCAGTGCTATCCGCTATGACAATAAGTGTTCAGTAAATTTTTTCAGTACCGAGTGAAATTTTAAGTAAACTTGACCTTTTATTATCAGTTCTGTAGTAAATAGCTGCTTTGCTTTTCCCAAATATTTATTTTGAAATATTTTTTAAAATATACTGATTACTAAGTATTAAATATGAATTAACTAGAATTTATATTACACTCTGCACTGCTACCCAAGGATTCTGGGGCAATAATGAATTTTCAGATTAACTACCCACATTAGGGATACCTTATACTATGATGTCATAGAGTTAGATGACATCAGCCATTATTTAAAAGTCAGAATATAGCAAAACCTGTGTTAGATCTACAAAGAGAAAAGAACCAGATTCTATAAGACATGTTCCCTGTAAGCAAAGTATTACTCTATGATGTTGCAACATCAAAATGTCATTTCTGTGTCAGTTCTTAAAGCTGGCATAAAATATTGCACACCATTTCAGTTAATTACAGTAAAAAATAATACAACATTTTGTTTAATGACCCACTTTAATTATTTACAAGTGTTGTGTTGGGAAAACTATTGATTTATGAGAACAAAGCCCAATGACAGATATTGGCACACATAATTTTAGTGGGCAAATCTCTTTTCTGTCTTTCTTATATTCTCAGTGGGTTTTGGCTAAGCTTCAAATCTCATCAAAATATTTACTCCAAATAGAATGTTGAAATTAACCGATTTTGTCTAATTCAGAGACTGATTAAAAAGCTAATTAGCACTTGCAAACTCAAGTTCCTGCTAAATCACTGCAGTATAAATGAATGTATGGCGTAGTCTGAGTATATAAACCGGCAAAAACCAAATGGGCTTCTTAAGACAGAATAGTCCCCTCATCCCTTCCCTGACTACTCCCTTCAGTGAGTATACAAGGAGCCTGATTCGAATGCTTTTTTTACAGTGTCTATTGACTAATATTTAGTAGCTAATTCTTGAAGAGAAACAAGTCCTGAATGGTAGCATTTGCCCATAAAAAAAAAAAAAAAAAGACAGAATAGTCAATGTTTCTGATTTTTTAAAAATGTTTCTTTTCATTGCTTTGGAAAGAGTGAAGCAGTTGGGCAAGTAGTGAAATCAGCATAGATTTAAAAGTTGTTCTGCCACAGTTTTCTCTTCAAATTCTAATGTACATTTTAGATGTAACTTTATCAATGAGTATGGCCCAGAACCATACAATTTACTTTGTGCTTAGCATTGACACTTTATACAATCATAGATAAGTTTTCAAACATTACATAGTCATGAAATGAAAATGGAATCCATGGGCATTCAGTGTATTATTAAATCCCTTATATAAACATTATATATGCATATATACCTCAATTTAAAAAATTTTGTTTTAGGATTCACATCTTATTTTTAATGGAATTATTTACCAAAGAGCCAGTATTTCCTGTAAGTCATGTGAGGAATTTTCCTATCAATATTATTTTTATTAGACATGCTATAAAATTTATACTATAATAAAATTATACTTACTTATAACTTTGGTTAGAGTTTCCCTTTTTATTGATTTTTTATATTTAATAATTTCATGAGTGTATTTATAAAATACATTGTGATTACTTTTTTCCCTTACTCCTATCTGTCTCACATTCTTGTTATTACCAGTCCTGCTCTCACAGTTGTATTTCTTTCAATAGAGCCAAATGTGTGACCACTGAATTGAAAGTATTCATTGGAACTTAATAACAACAACAGGGTTTGCCAACTAGGGCCAGTGATTTCCACCTCTGCAGGAGTCTGTTACTAGTGCAGAGGTGAAGAATAAGGCACCACCAAGTATATCCTGCACCCAGGATTGACTGGTAAATGGTCTATTCTTGTTTAGATCTAGCTCAGGTATTCTCAGCACCTCTGTGTTCCTGACTGAGCTATCTGTGTCTTGCCATCTACTGGTTGTTATTCATTTTTACACGCCCTTCTTCCACACTGTCCATTGAGCCATGAAGAGAGTGTTATAAAAGTCTTGTTCATGGCTAAACTGTTATTTCTTACTTATTCTCAATATCTCATAGAGGAGTGGATCTCTCCATTCACCACATTTCTCTGGAAATAGAAGCTCCTCTGATGAAGTCTGAGAGTACCATATGTCTGTTTGCACAAATACTTACAATGCAATGTAATTAATGATCTACTAATCTGTTAAACAACAGTATTAAATTTTCTCTGGGGTCTATGATCTTGCTAACCATGGGACTTTGAAAAGATCTTCAGTAGTAATATGGATTTCCTCCCATGGAGAAGGTCTCAAATCCAGTCACAGAGCAGTGGTTACACCTATAACCCCATTCACAAGGGAGCTCTCTCCATCTTTATACTTTAGAATTCACAACTGGGTACAACCATTAACAGCTTTTCTCCTTCAGAAACTTTCATAGCATCTTCATGAAGTTGGAAAGCTACCTTGCGAAAAGGATGCTTCCAGTTTGCTGACACGGTGATGTGTCTGTATTGTGGGTCCAAGACATATGGCATCTTCAGCAATAGTTGAATCATTCATTTATACCTAGTACTAATGTGTAACCAAGAGGAATAGTAAGAATTCATATAGTTTTGGGGGCTTCTGGGACATCCCTCATAAACAAATCATAGTCATTCCACAGTCTTCCAAAAGTTTCTGTTTAATAACCCATGGCTTCTAGAAACAATTTTTTTTTGTCCAGTCAGCGTGAAAGGTATATCACTTCATATTCTCTCTCTCCCCTACAAACACAGACAAGAACATATCTCACTTTCCATTCCTTTTCATAGAAAGTTGAATTCAGTGGCTTATTGTAGATTTATATTTTTCACTTGATAGAAAATTCAGAAGAAAGAAATCTATTCTTTTTTCTCCATTTTCTATTTTTCTGCCATGAATAACTTAGGACTTGCCTCTCCATCTGGCTTGGTGGCTACATTATTTAACTCTCCATCTGGGGAAGACGCAAGGAGACACCCAATAGTTTTTTTAGATGTATGTTTTGTTTTAAATCACTTTTGATGAAAAAGGTGATTTTATATCAAAACACTAACAAAATTTAATGAAATATTTGAATTTCATTTATGCTTTAAGAAAATCCAATAATTGCTACAGATAAGTATTGATAGAAATTATTGATCATCACTTATTTTTGGAATTATTTAAGGAATGGATTTCTGTTGCAGAAAAATGACAAAAATCAGAGATTGAAGAAAATAATGAGCAGATTGATTTATGTTTAATCTGATGCCAGACCGCAAACAGATTTAATATTATTTTCAGTTACATTTGCAGCCATTGAGTAAGCAATGAAATAATACTTTCTGCGATCTGTTCTGAGAAATAAATAAAACTGTGCGAATCACCTGATAAAATACCTGTTTCATGTGATGTGTGTGGGTCCCCTCTGTTATTAGATGAAGGTTCGGATGTGTAAAGAAATTAGAAGCTATTCTTAATAAATGCCAGGTGTCATATTATAAAACCTTATTAGGCTATAGCTAATAAAAATAAAGAAGTATTCTACAATAATTCTATTTGTTTCCAAGGATGTGATTAGTAATTAAGGTACTGGAAGGGAAGAATGAGAAAAAGAAATTATGAAATTATATCACAATATAAAAAATTAAAAGAAATAATTTAAAATTTTTATCACTTGTCTAACAAATTAATTAATACTAATTGTAAATGCTTAGAATGCTGACTATTCTCACTAGAATTACAAAGATATGATTCTGTTGAAAATTTCACATGGTATTTATATTTGAATATTTATTGGGAACAAAATTAAATAAAATTGTATGATATAACATTACTGTTAAGTAAATGAAACAGTATTATTATTTTTATGTTATGCATGCAACTATCTTTGTAACTAAAGTACACAGACATATTTGTTTTGAAAGTCTGAATTATACTTAGAAATCGGAATTTTTTAAAGATTTATTTATTATATTTACAATATTCTGCCTGCATGTATCCCTGTGGGACAGAAGAGGGAACCAGATCTCATTACAGATGCTAATGAGCCACCATGTGGTTGCCGGGAATTGAACTCAGGACCTCTGGAAGAGCAGCCAGTGCTCTTATCCTCGGAGCCATCTCACCAGGGCCTAGAAATCAGAATTTTAAGGATTTTTAACTACCTGTGTATAGAACAATTTTCAATTTAAATTAAGAACTTTGAAAATATAAGTCAATGGCATCATATGTTTAAAACTAAAATAAAATATAATGAATATAGACAAAGGTAACATGATAAGCAAAAGTTTAAGGAAAAGGAACTAGATAGTCAGAGAAAAAAAATTATTTCAATTCTTCATCCATTTATTCAGCCTCATTTAATGAGGTTTAATTATGTATCAACTGTGTACCTAGAATAATTTTACCATTTGACTCTTATTGTTACATTCCAGCCTGTGAATTTCTATGCTGTATGCATCCTTTATAGAATTTGGCATTCTATGTAAGACCTATGGTACAGCAAGCCTTTAATCCTAACACTCAGGAGGCAGGGGCAAGTAGAGCTTATCTGAATTCTGTTGAAACCCACCCTGGTCTGAATGCAAAGTTTCCAGTCAGAAAGTGCTATATAATTAGGTCTCCCCAAATATATATATGTGTATATATATATCAGCCTTTTTAAAAAAATGTTCACTTGGGAAGCTAAGATGAGGCAGAAATTTTCACTTCACTTATTAAAGATTTTCTTACTCTCAGACTGACATATTTTCCTGATTTTATGTCTTATATTTCTTCCCTCTACCTAAAAGATACACCTGAGAGACTCAAAACCTTTGCAGACAAAATTTTGAAATCTCTTTTGTCATCCCATCCAACTGACATCTGTTTCTTCTCTATCCAAATAACAGTGTTGAGTATAAAACCTAATTTAATATTCTTTAGATCTTTCCAGATATTTCTTTTTTAATTCAGTTAATCTTTCTAAGGCACTCACATGAGTGTTAGGATTAAAGGCTTGCACCACTATATTTACACTGCTGATTTTTTGTAAGTTCCTGCATTTTCCAGATAGCTAAGTGTTATATTCACTACCAGGTGAAAACTTCAATCCACTCCATTTATCTATCATTTATTTATTCATTTGTTTATTCATTCTTCTGTCATATAGTACCCCCTGAGCACAGTTTCCCCTCCCTCAACTCCTCAAAGTACTTCCCTTCCCCACTTCCTCAGGTCCACTTCTACTTTTCCTTTCAGAAAACAACAGCTTCTCATGGTTATCAAAAGAACATGTCCCAGCAAGATGCATCTATATAGTCGGTAAAGAGTCGGTAAAGTGCAGACCAATGAGTCAGAGACATCCTACTGACATTGATTGGAATCCTGCAAAAACCCCACCTGACAACCACAACATATTTGCAGACGACCTAGTGCAGAACCATTCAGGCTCCTTGTTTGCCAATTCAGTCTCAGTGAGCCCTGCTTAGTTGTTCTGTCGGCTTCACTTATATCGTGTCCTCAACAATACGGACTCCTATATTTCTTCCAGCCCTCTTTGTAGGGGTTTCTCCAGCTCAAATTAGAGGGAACTAATGAAGTTCTCTAATTTGTGTTCTCTCTTCTGCTAAATGCTTGTCTCTGCATCTGCTCCCATCAGCTTCTAGAGAAAACTTCGTTGATGATGGTGAGGCTAATTGTTTAATGATGAGTATAGCAGAATATCCTTAGGAATCACTTAATTGATTTTTTTCTATGACAGTTCTCCGGAATATCGACCCCTGGTTCCTGGTCATCTAGGCTATGTTTGACATAGACTCCCTCTTGTAGTGTGGGCCTCAAATTAAATGAGTAATTGATTAAAAACTACTGCAAATTCTATGTCTTTCTTACCCCAGCACATTTTAGGTCGAAGGTTTTATGACTTGGTTGGAAGCCTTGCCTGGTTGCAGAATGTGGACCATTCAGTCTCTGAATGCTACATTACTAGAAGTCCTTGTATGAATTACCCTCCAGGAATTGTGAGAGGTTCTACTTCACAAAGTTTCCTTATTGCCCCATGAATGCCATCCAATTACAAAGTCTCCCTGTATTCTCTCGCTCTTTCAGCACCTCAACAATTAGAACCCTCCCCTATTTATTCCCACCTGTACCAAGTCCATTGCCAAAATCTATTCTATTTTCTATTTTCAGGGACAGCCACGTGTCCCCCTTAAGACCCACATTGTTACTTACGATTTCTGGATCTGTGGACTCTATAATGATTATTATTTTCTGACCAGCTAATATGCACTTATAAGTGAGTACGTACCGTGTTTGTCTTTCTGATTCTGTGATACCACACTCAGAATGATTTTTTTCTAGTTTCATATATTTGTCTGAAATTTTATGATACCATTTTTAACTGCTCTGTAGTAATCCATTGTGTAAATGTACATTTTCTTGGCCCATTCTTCAGGTGGACATCTAGATTGTTTCTATGTTCTGGCTATTATGAATAAAGCCAAAAGGAACATAGTTGAGCAAGTGTCATCATTGTAGGGTGAATTGTCCTTCAGTTATATGCTCATGAGTGGTATAGCTGGGTCCTGAAGGTACATCAATTCCTAATTTTCTGAGGAAACAACATATTCATTTCCATAGTGAATGGATCGTTTTGGAGTCTGACCAGCAATAGAGGAGTGTTCCACTTGCTCCACATCCTCTTCACCCTAAGCTGACACTTGTGTTATTTATTTTGGTCATACTGATGTGTAAGATAGAATCTCAAAATAGGTTTCATTTGCATTTTGCTGCATTTTAAGGATATTTGGCAGTTTTTAAAATATTTCTCAGCCATTTGAGAGTCCTCTAATTAGAATTATATGTTTAGATCTGTAGCTCATTTTGAAATTGGACTATTTCTTTTTTATTGATATTATTTTCTTGAATTCTTTATATATTTTGCATATTAGCTTTTTATTGGATGTGGAATTGGTGAAAAACTTTCCCTGTTCTAAAGGCTCCTGGAAATTTTCTACTCTTTTATTACTTTGTTACTCAGCACTTAGTTAGAGGATGTATAAAGAAGAACTTCAGAAATTATTGAGTTAAATTAACATTCAGACACTTATGAACTTAGTATTTCTTGTGATATTTGCTGTTCTGGAAAGCCTACATTTTCATTTATGGCAGTATTTGAATGAACAAAGATTACATAATTTCCTCTAAGTTTACCTTGCTGAATATTCTAAACCATTACAAAATGTTTTCCACTTGAATCATGTATCTTTTAGATGATATCTGTCATATGTAGAATCCAGTGTCATATGGAATACATTTCACAGGATTTATGGTATCTTGCATGTGTACCTACTAAAACATGGTATGCACTTGTTTAAGGCCAACCTTTTCTACAAAGCAAGTTCCAGTACAACTAGAACTGTTATACAGAGAAATACTGTCTCAAAAAATCAAAACTGAACTAAGATATAATATAATAAAATAAAATGATTTTAGCCATCTTTACCTTTTATACATGTGTTGAGGCATTTCTTTATTGATCTGTTGTTTAGGTTATCTTGTTGTCCCTCGCTGTGCACTCTATCAAGGTGAGGTGGCTCATTTTATCACTCATTCTTTGTAATTTATTTTTTCATATGTAAAGGTTTCACAGAAAATAAAAATGTCATAATTAAAATTAGGCATTATTGATTTTTAACAATTTTCATCATGGTTGCATATTTCTTATTATAAGCCAACTATATTCAGAAGCTTATGATTAACCTAAGCACATAATATTATAATTGGTTAACTTGAGAAGATATTTCATTGTTTTCAACTTGGTTTTGTCTATATATAAAATATCACAAATGTGGTAGATAAGTACTGTGGACATTCATAAAATCCATTGATTTGGGGTTGGTTTATTTACTAATTTTTTATATTGGCTTAACTGAATAACTATGAAACTTTAAAATTTTAAAATTTGTTGATTAAGTAATGTTTTCCTATGGTAAATATTTATCCCCCTTTATTAATACATTTTTCATTACAATATTGCTTAATGCAGTATTTTCATAGTAGTATTGCTGTTTGACTCACTTACAACTACACATATTTAAGCTTCTTTCTCTTTATTGTATCCTACGTTTTTCCAGTGTACATGGAACCTAATTGAGTGATTTCTTAGTTTTATGATCTTTGTCTTATTTTGGAAATGAAGCAAGTTTTAATTTTCCATAGAGAGTAAACATACTGTTTGTACAACCTGACTGATTCCT
The DNA here is from genome assembly GCA_028555095.1 of Dicrostonyx torquatus. Classification (NCBI taxonomy): domain Eukaryota; kingdom Metazoa; phylum Chordata; class Mammalia; order Rodentia; family Cricetidae; genus Dicrostonyx; species Dicrostonyx torquatus. The sequence continues at coordinate 1,019,853 of JAQHUG010000319.1, forward strand.
GTTATAACAACTTTAGTGTTCCAATATGTTACAGCTGTATTATTTCCTTTCTATTCCATTAAAAGGAGTCTTAAAATCGTGAAATGTCTTAATGCTTAAAAACTGGAGAAACTTAATTTCAGTTTTCAGATTCCACCAAGGGAGAGGACTACTCTTTGACATCTATAAACACATACAAAAAATATGTAAAGGATAATTTATTAAGATACACTGATGTGTACCTTACATGTACACATCAGTGTATCTTAATAAATTATGTGTCTCGATTTTATATGTTAAATAAGAGAACAATTACAGTTATTATATATATGAATCATATATTTATATATATATATGTATATATATATATCAGCCTTTTTAAAAAAATGTTCACTTGGGAAGCTAAGATGAGGCAGAAATTTTCACTTCACTTATTAAAGATTTTCTTACTCTCAGACTGACATATTTTCCTGATTTTATGTCTTATATTTCTTCCCTCTACCTAAAAGATACACCTGAGAGACTCAAAACCTTTGCAGACAAAATTTTGAAATCTCTTTTGTCATCCCATCCAACTGACATCTGTTTCTTCTCTATCCAAATAACAGTGTTGAGTATAAAACCTAATTTAATATTCTTTAGATCTTTCCAGATATTTCTTTTTTAATTCAGTTAATCTTTCTAAGGCACTCACATGAGTGTTAGGATTAAAGGCTTGCACCACTATATTTACACTGCTGATTTTTTGTAAGTTCCTGCATTTTCCAGATAGCTAAGTGTTATATTCACTACCAGGTGAAAACTTCAATCCACTCCATTTATCTATCATTTATTTATTCATTTGTTTATTCATTCTTCTGTCATATAGTACCCCCTGAGCACAGTTTCCCCTCCCTCAACTCCTCAAAGTACTTCCCTTCCCCACTTCCTCAGGTCCACTTCTACTTTTCCTTTCAGAAAACAACAGCTTCTCATGGTTATCAAAAGAACATGTCCCAGCAAGATGCATCTATATAGTCGGTAAAGAGTCGGTAAAGTGCAGACCAATGAGTCAGAGACATCCTACTGACATTGATTGGAATCCTGCAAAAACCCCACCTGACAACCACAACATATTTGCAGACGACCTAGTGCAGAACCATTCAGGCTCCTTGTTTGCCAATTCAGTCTCAGTGAGCCCTGCTTAGTTGTTCTGTCGGCTTCACTTATATCGTGTCCTCAACAATACGGACTCCTATATTTCTTCCAGCCCTCTTTGTAGGGGTTTCTCCAGCTCAAATTAGAGGGAACTAATGAAGTTCTCTAATTTGTGTTCTCTCTTCTGCTAAATGCTTGTCTCTGCATCTGCTCCCATCAGCTTCTAGAGAAAACTTCGTTGATGATGGTGAGGCTAATTGTTTAATGATGAGTATAGCAGAATATCCTTAGGAATCACTTAATTGATTTTTTTCTATGACAGTTCTCCGGAATATCGACCCCTGGTTCCTGGTCATCTAGGCTATGTTTGACATAGACTCCCTCTTGTAGTGTGGGCCTCAAATTAAATGAGTAATTGATTAAAAACTACTGCAAATTCTATGTCTTTCTTACCCCAGCACATTTTAGGTCGAAGGTTTTATGACTTGGTTGGAAGCCTTGCCTGGTTGCAGAATGTGGACCATTCAGTCTCTGAATGCTACATTACTAGAAGTCCTTGTATGAATTACCCTCCAGGAATTGTGAGAGGTTCTACTTCACAAAGTTTCCTTATTGCCCCATGAATGCCATCCAATTACAAAGTCTCCCTGTATTCTCTCGCTCTTTCAGCACCTCAACAATTAGAACCCTCCCCTATTTATTCCCACCTGTACCAAGTCCATTGCCAAAATCTATTCTATTTTCTATTTTCAGGGACAGCCACGTGTCCCCCTTAAGACCCACATTGTTACTTACGATTTCTGGATCTGTGGACTCTATAATGATTATTATTTTCTGACCAGCTAATATGCACTTATAAGTGAGTACGTACCGTGTTTGTCTTTCTGATTCTGTGATACCACACTCAGAATGNATCTTATAAACCTTGTAATTTTCACTAATTTATAATGTTCTAATTTTTTAAAGTCTTAATTTGATTTTAATTTTCACCCTTTTAAGATACAAATTCAATTATTTCTACAGTCATTGATGAAACTTTTAATTAATTTTGCTTTTGATAACTTATTTTATCTGTTCTCCTATCCCTCCACATGTATATTGAAATATATATATATATATATATATATATATATATATCCGTCTTTTTGGTGCATTTCAAAATAATTTGATTTAAGAAATGTTTCAAATTTCTTCTTTTAAAAGCAAACTTTTTACTTTGCATGCCAATATGTGCTGTCTCTCCCCTCCACCTGCTCTGCCACTTTTTCTCCTCTGTACTATTCATCCATTCCTCTTAGAGGGTGAAACTTCTCATGGGCAGTCAACAAAGGCTGTCATACCATTTGAAGAAGAACCAAAGCTCTTCTCTTTCTATCTAGGCTGAGATAGGGAATGTGCTCCAAAAAGTCAGTTCATACACTGGGGATAAATCTGGTGATCCCTCAAACTGTCCAAGTCACACAACTGTCACCCAATTCAGAGGGCCTAGTTTCATCATATGCAGGTTTCCCAAGTGTCAGTTCAGAGTTGGTTGTCTCCCATTAGCTCTGTTGTGCTGTTTTTGTAGGTATTGCCAACATGTATTTAACCATTTTGGTCATATTATTGCTCTTCCCTCTCTATGAATGAACTCAAGGACCTCAATCCAGTACTTAGCTGTGATTTGGTGTAGGAATCCCCACTATATGCTGTGATTACCATTAATGAATAAAGGAACTGCTTTGGGCCAATAGCAGAACTATAGGGGAACAAAGTGAGGTGGGGAAACTAAACAGAATGCTGGGAGAAAAAAATGTGAATTTAGAGAGAAACCAGGTAGCCAATTAGACCTGGATGAAACTTTTGGTGGTTATCCACAGCCACATGGCAATACACAGATTATGAGAAATAGGTTAAATTAAGATATATGTAAGAATTAGCAAGTAAGAAGCTAGAGTTAATGGAACAAGTATTGTTTTATATAATACAGTTTCTGTGTGATTTCTTAGGGGCTAAGCAGCCAGGAACAAACTAGCAGCCTCTTTATAACAAATTGGCACTCAATGTGGAGCCAACTAAAATCCACTTATAACTTGATAGAGTTTGTAAAGAAATTCTAAAACCACAAAAATACAGAGTTTAACACAGCTTTTTCATGTTTTCTGGTGGTGTGCCATGGCTCTTTTAAAAGAGGTTTTCCTGATTCAGAGGTAGAAGGAAAAAATTGCCATGTTGTTTTGAAATTCTGGCTTTCTGGGCCATGCTGCCAGCATGACCTCTGACTCTTTTGGAAGACCGAGCATTTGGTTGGGGTTTGTGAGCAGCGTGCTGCTGTTTGCTTGATGGCAACATGGACAGACTGTGTGCCTGGAAGTGGGGCAGTGTTGAGGCTCTCAGAGGCTCAAGTGGCTCCCACCATCCTGGACAGGGCAGGGCAAGCAGGAAGTACTGCTGTACCCCAGTAATGGCACATCTCAAACTGCAGTGATTCTCTGCTTTCATCAGTTACATCAGAATGAAAGTGTTAATTTCATTTAATTAATTTATGTTAATTTACTATGTTGTAAATTAAAGTACTCATAAGCCTGCTTACAGGGAAAGGGCGGTTAAGGTACCCTCTCAACTACTGCTTAGATTCTTAGCTGATGTCATCCTTGGGGATTCCTTGGAAATTCCCTATTGTTAAGTTTGTTACTAAGCCCTTAATGATACCCTTTACCAAAATATCTCTATCCTTGTTCTCACTCTCCGTTCTTCACTCAAACCCTATCTTCACAATTCCTCATGTACTCCTTCTCTCCTCTTCACATCTCTTCCACCATCCTCCCTCACTGCCATGCTCCAGTATTCTCAGGAAAACTTGCCCATCTCCCCTTCCCAGGGCCATCCATGTATGTCTTTCTTAGGGTCCTCCTTTATCCTAGATTCGCTGGGGTTATGGACAGTAGGCTGACTATCCATTTCTTAATGTCAAATATCCACTTATATGTAAGTACATACCATGTTTGTCTCTCTGGGTTTGGATTATCTCACTCGGGATTTATTTTTTTGTAGTTTTATCCATTTGCCTGCAATTTCAAGATATCATTGTTTTTCATCAATGATGAGTGAGTATTCATTGTATAAATGTGTCACATTTTCTTTATGGATTCCTCAGCTGAGGGTCATCTATGTTGTTCCCAGGTTCTGGATGTTATGAATGAAGGATGCTTCTATGAACATAGTTGAGACAATATCCTTGTGGCATGAGTGTGGATATTTTGGGTATATGCCCAAGAATGGTATTGCTGAATCTTGAGGTTCCCAATTTATGGACAAACCACCATATATTTTGATTTCCAAAATGGCTGTGCATGTTTCCACTTCAACCAGTAATGGAGGGACATTTACTTTATTTCTTATAATCTCCAGCATAAACTGTGATTAATGTTTTTTACCTTAACCATTCTAACAAGTGTTGTGATGACTGCTTCTATTTCTGTATGGGATATAAATCAATTTAAATTGTTTAATCTGGTATTGATTTAATTTTTGGTATATGATACCTACCCAGAAAATTTCCATTTCCTTGCAATTTTCCAATTTTATAAAGTACAGGTTTTTGAAGTATGACTTAAAAATTTTCTGTATTTTCTCAAAGATTGTTGTTATGTCCCTCTTTATGTTTCTGATTTTGTTATTCTTTCTGCCTTTTGGTTAGTTTGGCTAAAGGCTTGTCTATCTTGGTGATTTTTCTCAAAGAACCAACTCTTTGTCTCATTAACTCTTTGTGTTGTTTTCTTTTTTGTATTTTATTGATTTCAGCCATTTGATTATTTCCTGATGTCTACTCCTCCTGTATGAGTTTTTTTCTTTTTGTTTAGAGGTTTCAGGTATGTTGTTAAGTCACTAGTGTGAGATATCTTCAGGTTATTTAGGTAGACACTTAATGCTTCTGAACTTTCCTCTTAATACTGTATTCAAAATGTCCTATAAGTTTGAGTGTTTTGTTCATTCATTTATATTTAATTCTAAGAAGTCTTTTATTTCTTTATTCTTCCTTGACATAGGCATGCTTCAGTTGAGAATTATTTAATTTCCTTCAGTTTGTGTGTTTTCTGCAATTACTGATGTTGTTTAATTCAAATATTAAGCCACAGTTGTTCAATAAGATATGAATATTATTTTAAAAAACAAGTCTTTTTTTTGTACATTTGGTGTTTGCTTTGTTACTGAGTATGTGATCATTTTTAGAAAAAGTTTCATGAAGTCCTGAGAAGATATTTTTTTTGATGTTAGTGTAGAATGTTCTATAGATGTCTGTTAAACTAATTTGAGTCATAATATCAGCTACTTTTTTTTTCTCTGTTAAATATCTGTCTGGCAGACCTGTCGAGTTATAAGAGTAGTTAATGGAGGTATCCCACTATTAATGTGTGAAGTTTGTTATGTGATTAAACTTCAGTAATGTTTCTTTTACAATTGTGGGTGCCATTGTATTTGATGCATAGGTGTTCATAATTGAGACTTCATTATGATGGATTTTTCCTGTGATGAATCTGAAATGTTAATTTTACTTTGAAGTCTATTTTGTCAGAAAACAGCTTGTTTCTTAGGTTTGTTTCATTGGAAAATCTTTTCCCAACCCTGTCCTCTGAGGTAATAACACTTTTTGAAGTATAAATGTGTTTCTTATATGCAACAGAAGGATACATATTGTTTTTATGTCCCTTCTTTTAGCCTGTGTCTTTATAGTCTATTTGAGACCCATGATATTAAGAGAATTAAGAAAAATAGGGGGCTGGAGAGATGGCTCAGCCGTTAAAGGCTAGGCTCACAACCAAAAATATAAGAAAAATAGGGATAGAATAAGAAGAAAATTCCCAACTCAAAGAAATAGAAAATATGTTCATCAAAATCAAAGAAGAAAGGTTTATCAATATAAAAAAGCATATGCTTATAAAGGTACAGGAAGCCTACAGAAAAGCAAATAAACTGGAATAAAAATGTCACCATAATAATAAAATAACTTGCCACATAATAATAAAAATATAAACATACAGAATAAAGAAAAATACTAAGTACTGAAAAGAAAAAAGTTCAAGTAACATATAAATTACACCCAACTTCTCTATGGAGACTTAAAACATCAGAAGGTCCTGTACAGACATTTTAAAGACACTAAGGGACCATGGATATCAGTCCAGACTATGATATCCAGAAAAATTTTCAATAGCCATAGGCAGAGATAACAAGAAATTTGATGATAAACCAGATTAAAACAACTCCTATCAGCCTGGTGGTATCAGCACCTCATGAAACTTTCTTTAAAACTGAGCACATAGTTTATCATAAAGCAAATCTCAAGAGATACAAAAGAATTAGAATAGCTACCACTGCGTGTTGGGGCAGCCTTTAGCAGCACAGGGCTCAAAGCAAATTCCACAAAGTAGGCATATACTAGACTTTTTTATTTGAGGGAGTTAAGGTAAAAGACCTCTTATACTCTCTCTTGATAGATTTCTTCTTTATTCTCAATTCTTATTTATTCTTCTGTATTCTTTTATTATGTATTTTTCTACAACTAATATACCCAACAGTTTTTCAGGCATTATAGGAATTACAATGTGGTTATATTCTATTATTCTGGTGAACAGTTATAATGAAAACAAGTAAACACATGTTTTTCATCTCCCTTAATTGATGAAACATTTTATGTATTACAGGTGAAATGCCAATTATCTCAAGATATTACTTACTTTCATAACTAAGCAACTTGTTATTGATTAACCTTGCAGAGAATTAAGAAAGTCTCCTCCCTCAGATTTTTTAATGGCAGGGTGCATTTTACAGTTACAAGGAAAGGGCCAATAACTTTATTACTTACCTTGAAAGGTAATCAATCATGTAAGGAATCTTAAAGGAGTCACAAACCTAGATTTCTTTTTATATGAGAAAAGAATTGGTCAGTTCTACTTTAAATTTTAGTGTGCATACCACTCATCAATAGTATTTATCAAAGGAGAATGAAGGCAGAAATGGGTACAGGGGTTAATCATCATCTTTGATCAATAACCCTAGCAAGGAAAGTACATCACCTAGTAACAATTGTGCTGCTTGGTATTTTTGACATCAGTTATGTCACCTTGTAAATTTTAGTTGGTTTTCTGGGGATTTTCATGTCAAACTTTTAATCAAAATATCTGATCTAACCTGAAGTTATTTTAGGGTTTTGTTTTGGCTAATGATCCAATCTAAACCCTTTGAACGTACCTCCCAATGTTAAGATTCAAAGAGCTTAAACTAACTAGGCTACTGGGACTCAACTGTTTTTCTTAGTAATTACTCTAATCTAAAGTCTATAAAGCTCTTCAATAGATACTCAAGTGTTTTAGCTGTGTGACATTTCCTTCTTTATATTTTTAATATTCAAATTTCTATTTAAGCTATCATTATTATTTTTCTATCAATTTTACAGTACAGTATAAGAAAAAACATCTTCATAAAAATCCACAGGCAAAATTGCCCAATAGAATAGAATGCTTCCATGAGATAAACACACTACATAACATGCAGTATGAATCTCCCCACACCCATTTATACCATGCCAGTTACTAAGGAAAGATAGCAGCAGTAAACATGTAAAGGAACAGCAGAAAAGAAAGACATTCTGGAGTCTGTGGTCTTGGGGCCATGCCTTTCTGACATTGCTTCTAGGTGGTCAGATACTCTGAAGTTATTTACCATCTGTTGCTCAACTGACACAACCACAGGCCAGAATCCCTTTTATCTATAGAATCAGCCTGCATTAAAGTTAGAGGCCAACAACAGAAACTACAGAAAGCCTGCAAACTCATGGAAATTGAACAACTCTCAAGTGAATCACCAGTGGGTCAATGAAGAAATAAAAGAATAAAGACTTTCTAGAATTCAATGAAAATTAATCTACAATATATGCAAAATTATGGGACACTGTGAAAGGAGTGCTGAGGAAAACTTATAGTACTAAGTGCCTACATAAAGAGTGTGGAGAAGCCGGGTGGTGGTGGTGCACGCCTTTAATCCCAGCACTTGGGAGGCAGAGGCAGGCGGATCTTTGTGAGTTCGAGACCAGCCTGGTCTACAAGAGCTAGTTCCAGGACAGGCTCCAAAGCCACAGAGAAACCCTGTCTCGAA
>JAQHUG010000319.1:1036089-1047932 GCA_028555095.1 Dicrostonyx torquatus
CCTGGGATCCCCTCAAGAGACAAGTCCCCTGCAAATCTTAAAAAGACTCCTGTTAATGTAGATATCTTATTCCCTTCTCCAATAACCACCCTTCCTCCATCTCCACCCTCCCACAACCCCAGGCTCTTTGCGGTTCTTCCTTTCTCCCTTCTACACCCTCCCTTTCACCTACCCCATCCCCCCATCCCAACCCACACCCGTGCTTCCAACTTTTGTCTGACGATTTTGTTTTATAAAATGTGACTATATATTTTAAAAATTGTATGTTATTTGCATTTCTGGATTATATTATTTTGTTGTTGTTGGGCAGCATTGATAGTTTGTATTGAAAACTAACCTGTGATTCAGAAAGTAAAATAAAATGATCATTGAAATCTTAGCAATTGTGAATGATCATTATTTTAAAGGTGTTTTCTAAAAATATATTGTTAGAGGTAAAATCATGAAGCAATTGGAAACTTCTTTGAATTTAGAAGGATCTACTTTGTTTCAAGACAATTATGTGTTAACTAGCAGGGAAAACAATCTGAATCATAAAAACTATTGAAAGATGCAAGTGTATTCAGTTAAAGAAAGAGGGTTAGGGGGGCTGGAGAGATGGCTCAGAGGTTAAGAGCACTGACTACTCTTCCAGAGGTCCTGAGTTCAATTCCCAGCAAACACATGGTGGCTCAAAACCATCTGTAATGAGGTCTGGTGCCCTCTTCTGGCCTGCAGGCATACACACAGACAGAATATTGTATACATAATAATTAAAACAAATATTTTTTAAAAAGAGGGTTAGCTATAACTTACTATTAACTGTGGATTCTTCTTTTAAAAATGTAAATTCTTACAATATTTATAAAATCCATTTCTAGGCACTCAAATTTTATGTATATCTACATGATAACTCAAAACGACATTTCCTTTTAACTCATTCATCTTTGATTCTTCAGTTGTGCAAAATAATCTTTAACATTATAATTTCTATCAGAAGTCCGATGATAATGAAAAAATTTGTTCACTATTTCTTGTTTTGAAACAGTAAGTGGGATATCTATTACAAAATCTCTTATATATTAAGAGATCTGTTGAATGCTCAGAATTATAAAATCTAAAGTTAGATTGCAGATTAAGATTAAAAATATAATCTAAAATATAATAGGTGTGTTAATTACATTTCTGTTACTCTGTCAACATACTATGAGCCAAAACAACTTAAGAGAGAAGTTCCAGATGTTCAAAATGGCAGGGAAGGTATGGCAGACCAGCAGGAACATGAAGCTGGCTGTTTACCTTTTCTGTATGTAGATAGAAAACAGAAAGATTACAAGATAAGGTGAAATGCTGTATATCTTCAAGACCCTTTCCCAGTATCATATTTACTCCAGTGAGGACCCTTTTCTAAATGTTCCAAAACTTCCCAAATGACATTTCCAACTTAGGAACTAACTGCCTACTTACACAAGATATTAGTGACATGTCTCATTCAAACCAAATGTAGTAGAGCAAATTAAAAATTTACATTTCACATATTACAGTGACACTGTACAGATTAAAGCTGAACTCTGTAGAACCCACATTATATGTTCATTAAAACTGAAAGGCTTTAGGAAAAATATGTTTATAAACTTTTATATTCATTATACTCATGGCATTTTAAAATTCTGACACTCTCTTTTTCTATTAATATGAATTAGGTCATACATCAGATGCAGGTTCTCCCATAACTGATGGAGGAAACAGAATGGTTTTGAAAGTGTCTGTCAGCAGTTGGTCTGTCCTCATTCTCTGTGCTTGGAGATGGAAGGAAGACAAAAGGACTGAGTGAAAGCAGATAATATAAGTGGCATATATGTCACATACCTTCCCCTAGAATTTCTAGCTATTTGGAGGCAGAAGAAACCTGCATATAGGAAATAACTTGATGTTTTCTACTAGAAAATAAAGTAAAAGAGAACAAATCAACAAAACATATATTACCAATGAAGGGATCTTTGTTTTCTCCACTTCTACCAGTGTCCTCTGAGCAGTCTGCAGCCAACTAAACATCATTAACCCACAGAAATAGCAGCAATGGTGTCTTTAGATTAAAGGACAGGTGTCCTTAATACTACTTTATGCTTTTCTAAAACCCACTAAAAGGTTTGTTTCATTATTTAAGGTTGATTAAAAGAACAATTTAACCCTAATTTAATATGACATCTGACTTAAAGTAACCTTTCTATGATGTTTTTTAGAGTAATGGTTTTGACCAGCAGATTTCAGATAAATGTTCAAAGTTTCTTCCATAAAAATTAGACAGTGGGTTGTGGGTGTGACAAGCTTTGTCATTCAGATGAGCTATTTTGGGTTACTGAAGAAGCATTTGGCGACAAGAGCTTAAGATTGCACACCCTAAAGGTGATCACTGGGAATCATATGTGCAACTTGAAGTCTTTTTAAATAAAGTCTTCTGTGACAACACAGGGGAATTTAATCACAGAAACTTCCAATCAGCTATTATTACCCTGTGAAAGTGCAATTTGTTTAGATTTTCAAGTAACTACCAAAAGCAATACATTTTTCCAGCAGTAAGTGATTTATCAGACTACACTCTCATTCAATAGGATCTATGCATCTGACATTAAATATCATGCAATTGTTTTCTATTTCTGTGTGTTGCAAGGCATGGGCAAGGACTTAGTAGAAACACTATATAAAGTGTATGGGTTAAACAAAATGCATCAAAACAATAGACGGGTAATGGAAGTAAAATTATGGGGTTATTTAATTTACAATGCCTTTTATTACTGATGACAGTATGTCATTGCTACCAGAATATCATTTATTGAGAGAAAGAAAGGCAAAATGTGTTTTGGTAAATGAGACACAGCTATGCTTCAATCTCTTATTCTGTCTCTTGAGGAGCAAGAAACTACTCTGCCTGTGCATTTGTGTTTTAGCCCACAATCTGCTATTCATTTGTATACTATTAGCCATAACCAGCAGTGGTTTAACCTTTCTGACTTTTTCAAACATTTTATTGTCAGACAAAAAAAAATCAAAAAGGTAACAAGAATGAATTGAAAAAGAAATTCCACTTGTAGCATTGTTGGGGAATATTATTTTCAGGTGTGTGACTATTGTTTTTGCTGCATTTTTTTAACTATGAGAAGTTGTGTTACTGTGCCTGTCTAAAACACCTGATTGGTTGTTCTAAAAAAGAAATAAATAGCCACATGCAAAGTAGAAACAAGAATGGGCAGGTCTAGCAGCCATAGAAAGTATATATAAGAGGAGAACTCTAAGAAGAAGAGAATGAGGAGCAAGAGAACAAGGAGAAGATATCAAGGTCGAGCCACCCAGCTGTTGTCTGAGATTCCTGTCCTGCCCAGTTCCTGCAGTTGTTAGTCCCAAAAAAATCACACAGAGGTTGACATTAGTTATAAACTAATTGGCACATTAGCTCAGGCTTATTATTAACTCTTATATCTTATATTAGCCAATTCTTGTCTATGTTAGCCATGTGACTTGGTACCTTATTTGGCGAGGTAATCAAATCTTGCTTGTGGTGGGGTCACAAATGCAGAAAGAGATTTTCTCTTCCCAGAATTCTCCTGTTCTCATTGACCCACCTCTGCTTCCTGTCTGATTGTCCCGCCTATACTTTCTGCCTTCCTAATGGCCAATCAGCATTTATTTAAAATATAATTGACAGAATTATGAGCCCATATTTTATACAAGATATTTACAGGCAGGCCATGCTTAATTTCCAAGGCAGCTACAGACCTGCCAAACAAGCTATCTGAATGACAAAGGCCAGGATGAATGGCTCCTTCCCCTTTATTATTATGTAGATCGCCTAGGAAGAAGTGTTGATTCCAAAGCTGATGAATTAAGTTTCAGAAGTTTTGGTAGCCCCACGTCACCCAGAAAAAGAATATTAATGAGTATCCACCTTGGATTACCTGGGAGATAAAAGGTATTTTGTATAATAAACATGGGTAGATCTTCAGGAATGAATGAAGCCTGAGATGCCCTTCTGATGATGATGGTGTGAACTGTGTCTCGTTATTCCATGTGCCTCCGTACCAATACACTTAAGGTAAAATAATAGTTTCTATGTTGGGACCATGGACCCTGACACAGAATAAAGAACTTTGTCCCACACCACTTCCCCCTCTTTTTTTTTTAAACAACAACTCTCAATCTAATATCCTTTGTTTGGCTTTTCTCCTGACCATTAGCTATAACAACTTGTAACCAACATTCTAAAGAAAGGAAAATATCCATAATCCATTTTAGAGGAATGTGGGCATAGTTTTTCAGGCTACTTCCTGCTGGCTGGGGACACTGATAATCTTATGGTGACCTAAAGAAAATTTAGGGCTGATCCATCCGGACTGGTAAGTCGGTTCTAGCAGGGCCACCCAGGTGCCTGGGGAGGGCACCCTCCAATCCCTGAAACTTTCTATCCACGCAGGGGGCCCTCCACCCCTACTGGCCCTTTTCCTTATTCAACTTAGCTTCCCTCCAACCATCCCCTACCTTCAGCAGGCTGGGTTGGGGGGTGAGAAACTGGTGGTGAGTCCTGGGCAGTGGGACTTTCTTTGTGTGGAGTGGGATTCCTCTTCCAAGCCCGCCCTTTTGACTAGGCCTGCAAGCAGTCCTTATCCAGTGCCTGCTGATCCATCTGGACAGGTAGGTTGGTTCCAGCTGGGCCAACCAGATGCCCAGGAAGGGACCCTCCAATCCCTGAAACTTTCTGTCCATGCGGAGGGTCCTCCACCCCTACTGGCCCTTTTCCTTATTCATCTTAGCTTCCCTCCAAACACCCCCTTCCTTCAGCAGGCTGGATTTGGGGGGAGAAACTGGTGGTGAGAGCTAGGCTGCAGGAGTTCCTATGTGCGGAGCAGGCTTCCTCTTCCAAGCCTGCCGTTTTGGCTCAGACTACAAGCAGTCCTTGTCCAGTGCTGGCTGATCCATCTGGACAGGCGGTCCTTGTCCTGCACCTGCTCATCCATCTGGACTGCGAGCAGCCTTGAGCCAGTGACTGCAGAGCCATTCAATCTGCAAGTGGCCCCTATCAAGTATGAGTTGATTCATCTGGAGGAGAAAGAGATGGGCAGGCACCAATCCAAGAATTCTTCCAATAACCTAAAAAGCAACATGATAACACCAGAGTACAGCAATTATGCATCCGGAAGACCTGAGCAACCTAATCCAGAAGAAGTAGAAGAAATTGACCTTAAACATTATATTTTGAAAGCGATAGAGTCCATTAAAGAGGAGGTAAAATCTCCTTTAAAGAAAGATATGAGAAGACTAACAAAGAGTTAGAAGAAATGAATAAATTTCTCAAAGATACCCTAGAAAATCAAGGAAAATCAATCAAACAAGTAAAGGAAACATTCCAAGACTTGAATACTGAAATGGAAGCAATGAAGAAAATGCAAACTAAGAGATGCCTGGATATAGACAAGCTTGATAAACAAATGAGAACTACAGAGACAAATTTAACCAACAGAATACAAGAGATGAAAGAAAGAATCTCAGACACTGAAGATACAATAGAGAAAATACACACATTGATCAAAGAAAACAACAAATTCAACAAATTTGTAACACAAATCATCCAAGAAATCTGGGATACCATGAAAAAACCAAACCTAAGAATAATAGGGATAGAAGAAGGAGAAGAATTCCAGCTTAAAGGCACAGAAAATATATTCAACATAATTATAGAAGAAAACTTCCCCAACCTAAAGAAGGATATTCCTATGAAGGATCAGGAAGCATACAGAACACTGAATAGGCTGGATAAAAAAAAAGTCCCCTCGCCATATAATAATCAAAACACAAAACATACAGAATAAAGAAAGAATATTAAGAGCTGCAAAGGAAATGGGCAAGTAACATATAAAGGTAATCCTTTCAGAATTACACCTGACTTCTCTATTGAAACCATGAAAAACAAGCAGGAGTGGCTATACTAATATCTAATAAAATTGACTTCAAACTAAATTCAATCAGAAGAGATGGAGAAGGACACTTAATACTCATAACAGAAAAAAATCATCAATAGGAAGTCTCAATCCTGAATATCTATGCCCTAATATAAAAGCACCCACATATGTAAAAGAAACTTTAATATATCTCAAAACACACATCAAACCCCACACACTAATTGTAGATTTCAACACTCCTCTCTCTCCAATGGACAGGTCAACCAGACAGAAACTCAACAAAGAAATACAGGATCTAACAGAGTGAATCAAATGGACTTAATTGACATCAATAGAACATTCCACCCAAACAGGAAAGAATATACATTCTTCTCAGCATCTCATGGATTCTTCTCGAAAATCGATCACATTCTTGGTAACAAAGCAAATATCCACAGATACAAAGAAATTGGAGTAACCACTTGTGTCTTATCAGATCACCATGGAGTAATGTTAGAATTTAACAACAATTCTACCCCCAGAAAGCCTACAAGCTCATGGAAACTGAACAGTCAACTACTGAACCACTCCTGGGTCAAGGAAGAAATAAAGAAAGAAATTAAAGTATTCCTTGAATTCAACGAAAATAAAGAAACAACATATTTGAACCTATGGGACACTATGAAAGCAGTGCTAAGAGGAAATTTCATTGCACTTAGTGCCCATATAAAGAAAATGGAGAAAACAACATTAGTGACTTAACAGCACACCTGAAAGCTCTAGGAAAAAAAAGAAGTGGACTTACCCAAGAGTGTTGTGACCGCTGACCTGGAAGGAAGACACAATACCAGGCTCTTCTTTCAGCAGTTTACTCAGGAACCTTGAACAATCTTCTGGACCCAGGAAAAACCTGCCCTCAGCCTAAATAGCCTCTGGGTGACCAACCTCAGCACACCATGTAGGCACTGTGGATAGGTCCAGGTAAGAAGAAGCAAGCCAGCACTTTAGCCTAGCCAAATATGGAGTTGTTTTACCACAGAGAGCGCTCACCATCGGGAAGGTGGAAGCTTGTGCCATCTTTAAGGCATGGCTGCAGGCAGCTCTCTACAGTTCCCCCTTTTATATCCTTTTTTATATAATAGCAACAGGCAAGAGCAGAGACCTGATCTCTGCTGAACATAGAGACTCGTGCTGATTCTCTTTCAGGTGTCATCCACCCGATGAGTATCAGACCAACCCGATACCTTTGCGCAGAGTTGTGAAATAAGGTACCAACCCACATTCAATCAAGCATGCTCTTCTCGGAGCCCAAGACTCGGTGGGTCTCAAGTGCAGTGCCCAAGCCTTGCATCCTGTGCCTAAAGAATCAATATTTCATGGTAGTTAGCCATGCCTGGGGAGACTGTCCTGCTTCAATGGCTGTAAAGGCTTGAATGATCATGGCTGCATTGCGACGCTGGGAAGCCCTAATCTGGCAAGGCACCACATGCAAACCAGGGAGACCAACACCAGGAGGCCTGTCAAGGTTCCTATTCCTGCCCATTCCTTAAGATGATTCATGGCGTCAGAGATCCACAAGGACAATCCTTCAGCCAGTCCAGCATCCACCCATGTCGAATTCACCTTGACAATGGCCACCCTTAGCAGCTCCATCATGCTGTCAAATTCTCCAATCCAATTACCACAAACAAAAAGGAGGATTGTCCTCGGGAACACGGACAGGATTCCCCATCTTTGTTCCAGCATCCCTGGTTGCACCCCCACAAGGAGAAGGAGACTCATTGTTTTGACCATCATGCTCTCCTCCATACTGGACTCTTCTAGTAAGGCGTTCTGACACCCACACTGGATCCTGTTGATCCTGAGGGAAAACATAAACAGAGCCTCGTGCCCATGTCAGCACGGAATCATGCCCATGCCAGAGCCCTGTCAAGACATCTTTCCATTTTACCATTCCTCTAGTGGGATCATGTGGCTCTTGATGCCTATCCACTGCAGAATGGCCCTGAGCATCCAAATTTAAAAAAAAAAAAAAATGATGGTAAATAAAGCCAGGGAAAATCTCTCTTTCAGGGTACAGCGGTGCCCTATTCCCACTTTTTGTTTTTGTAGGCATTCTTTTAACATGTGATGAGCAGGTTCCACAATGCCTTGCCTTTGGGGGTTATAGGGCAGTCCATGGACAAGTTGCATTTCCATCTGAGTACAGAAAGAGGCAAACTTCTGTCCCATATAGGCAGGCTCAGTGTCAGTTTTAAGTTGTTGAGGCTTACCCCAAGCTGCCCAAGCCTCCAGGCAATGTACAATGACATGAGCTTTTCCTCCCACCAGTGGCGTGGCATTCATGATACCTGAACAAGTATCCACGGAAACGTGAACATATTTGGTCTGCCCAAATTCAGAGATGTGTGTCACAACCATCTGCCATACCCTGAGGGGAAGTAACCCTCGGGGATTTATACCATCACTGGGTGGATGTTGGTGAATTACACAGTGCGGGCAATCTAAAACTACTTATCGAGCATCAGCTCGAGAAAGATGAAATTTGTGTCGTAAGGTCTTAGCATTGACATGAAACTTTTTATGAAAGTTTCTAGCTCTGTCCAGAGCAGAACTTAAGAATATCCATTCTTTGCGAGTCCACTAATCTATAATATCATTTCCTTCAATAAGGGGCCCTGGCAGGCCAGTATGGGCTCTAACATGCTGGGGGTGAAAGCAAGCTTTTCTTTGCCAGATCAACTGTTGTAACTGCTTAAATAAAAGGCAGACTGAAATGGAGCTTTTTACAGGTCCAGCAACCTCCAAGATCTTTAAGGTGTTAACAACATAGGCAGAAACTGATATTAAATTAAAAGGGAAGGGGCAGGCCTTTAAAACCTCAAACACTATCTTCAATTCAACTATCTGAGGGGACCCAGGTTGAAACGGGTGCTGTACAGGCTCCTGTTTGCCTATCATGTATACTTCACACCTAGTTTTAGATCCTTCTGTAAATACATTAGAGGCTCCAGCTATAGGTTGTGAGGTTGTTACTTTAGGAAATACCACTGGATGTTCTTTAAAAAAAAACCTAAAAGTGGATGCTTAGGGTAATGATTATCTATCTGGCCAGAAGAACTGCATCTAAAAATAGCCCAATCATCTATTGTTGCACTTAATATTTTTATCTGGTGGCTGGTATAAGGAACCACAATGATTGGGGTGCAATCCCAAAATACTGTATACATTGCTGGACCACAGTCAGGGCAACATATGCCACTGCAGTGGGGTAATGTTTGATAGACTTTGCCGGAGAAATCTTGGAATAGACCCATAAGAATGGCCCATACTGCCATAACAGGCTGGTGGGTTGAAAGTATGTAGGTAAAATGCAAAGGGTGATGTCCTGACCTTCCCGCCTTTGCTGCAAAAAGGCTTTTTGTAACCTCTCTTCCACTTTGCATAAGGCTTCCCTTGCCTCATTGGTCAATTGTCTTGGTGAATCGAGGGCAGAATCCCCGTTTAGGATATTATAAAGGGGTTTTAATTCACAATTTGGTAATTTCAAATAACATCTAATCCAATTTATATCTCCTAATAACTTTTGAAAATCATTTAAAGTTTTCAAGCTATCCTTTCTTAATTCTATCTTTTGTGGGGTAACACTGCTGTCATCAATTTTTGCTCCTAAGTAATGAACAACTGTGTCCTTTTGTACCATTTTGGGGGCTATAAACAGCCCTTTTCTTTCAAGTAACTTAAATAAATCTGCAATGGCTTGCTCCAATATCTGTTCTCTCGCTGTTAATAAGATGTCATCCATGTAATAAATACATCTCAAAGCAATGTATTTCTGCTTAAGTGGGGTGATGGCTTCTTCTACATAAAGATGACACCTAGTAGAGCTATTGGCCATGCCCAGAGGCAAAACGACCCATTCATACCTTTGATCAGGTCCCTCATGATTATAGGAAGGGATGGTAAAGGCAAACCTTTGACTATCTTGGAGAATTGAGAAAAAGCAGTCCTTGATATCTATTACAATTATAGGCCAGGAAGCTGGCAAGGAGGAGAGGAGCGGCAAGCCACATTGCACAGGGTCCATGATTTGCATCTGATCATTGATGGCTCGCTTATCATGTAGCAATCGCCATTTTCCAGACTTTTTCTTTATGATAAAAATAGGCGTGTTCCATGGAGAGATGAAAGGCTTAACATGTCCCAAAGAGAGTTGTTCAGTTACTAACGTACGTGCCACTTCCGATTTTTCAGAGGTAAGGGGCCACTGAGGAACCCATACTGGCTCCTCTGTTTTCCATTGTAAGGGAATAGCTTCCACAGTGGCCCCTAGGAAAAACCCAGGCCTTGCTTATGTTTCTTCAATTACACTTCAATAGGATCCTTTCGCCCTTGTAAAAACTGTCCCAATTCATAATTGGGAAGGTACCCCATATCTTTCATCATTTTAACGGATGTCTGAGAATATTCATTAGATAATTTAAAACCTGATTTCCAAGCATCTGTCCTCATCAGAGGCGGGGTACTTGGTTCCCAAAAGGAACTCAGCCTGTTCCCCCAGCTGGGGCCTTGAGGGAAAAGGGGGACTGTACAAAGCCACAGGGCTTTGTGGAGCACAGAAGCCCGCCCTTTTGACTGCGGCAGCCCCTTGGAGAGGGCTCCTGATTCAGCCATTCTACCCTTAGGGTAAATGGATCCCAGCCCAACCATCTGGGTGTTTGGCCCCAGAGGGGACTAAGGACACCCGCACATCCCCCAAACCTTCGGGCCATTAAGGCAGCTTCCCCCACCTACTGGCTTTTCTAATTAGTACACCTTATCTCACTTCAAAGCATCTGTCCTCATCAGACGCGGGGTACTTGATTCCAAAAAGGAACTCAGCCTTTTCCCAGGCTGGGGCCTTGAGGGAGATGGGTGGCTGTACAAAGCCACAGGGCTTTGTGGAGCACAGAAGCCCACCCTTTTGACTGTGGCAGTCCCTTGGAGAGGGCTTCTGATCCAGCCATTCGACCTGCATGGTAAGTGGGTCCTAGCCCAGGTGGTGTTTGGCCCCAGAGGGGACTAAGGACACCCTCCCAACTCCAAAACTTTGGGCCATTAAGGGAGCTTCCCCTACCTATTGGCCTATCTGCTTAGCACATCCAAGCTTACATCCAAGCATTCCTCCCCCATTGGTGGTGGGATCCTAGATTCCCAAAAGGAACTCAACCTTTTTTCCAGGCTGAGGCCCTGAGGGAAAAGGAGGCATATACAAAGCCACAGGGCTTGGTGTGCTGCATGGAGCAGAGAAGCTCGCCCTTTTGTCTGCTTCAGGCTCTTTTAGAGGACTTTTGACCAAAACACATCTGGATCTGAGAAGCTTGGCAGGTTCTTGGGCCAGCGAAGGCCCCTGATCCAGGTCCATCAAGACCATACAAGTGGCCCTTTTCGAGTACCAGTTGATCCAATAGGAGGGGAAAAGATGGGCAAGCACCAAGTCAGGAGTTCCTCCAACAACCTGAAAAGCAACAGGACAATGCCAGAATCCAGCGATTATGCAACAAGAAGACCTAATCCAGAAGAAGTAGAAGAAATCGACTTTAAACCTAACTTTATGAAAATGATAGAGACCATTAAAGAAGAGATGAAAAACTCCTTTAAAGAAAGGAATGAGAAGACCAACAAAAAGTTAGAGGAAATGAATAAATACATCAAAGATACCCTAGAAAGCCAAGAAAAATCAATCAAATGGATGAAGGAAACAGTTCAAGACCTGAAAACTGAAATGGAGGCATTGAAGAAAACACAAACCGAGAGATGGCTGGATATGGAAAAGCTGGATGAACCAACAGGAACTGAAGAGACAAGTATAGCCAACAGAATACAAGAGATGGAAGAAAGAATTTCAGACACTGAAGATACGATAGAGAGAACAAACTCACTGATAGAAGAAAA
>JAQHUG010000319.1:1097307-1122166 GCA_028555095.1 Dicrostonyx torquatus
CTGGGGGTGGAATTGTTAAATTCTAACTTCCCTCCATGGTGATCCGACAAGACACAGGTGGTTATTCTAATTTTTTTGTATCTGTGGATATTTTCTTTGTTACCAAGTATGTGATCAATTTTCAAGAAGGTTCCATGAGATGCTGAGAAGAAGGTATATTCTTTCCTGTTTGGGTGGAGTGTTCTATAGCTGTCAATTAAGACCATTTGATTCATTACATCTGTTAGATCCTGTATTACTTTGTTAAGTTTTTGTCTGGTTGACCTGTCCATTGGTGAAAGAGGAGTGTTGAGATCTCCTACAAATATTGTATGATGTTTGGTGTGTGTTTTGAGATCAAGTCAAGTTTCTTTTACATAAGTGGGTGCTTTTATATTAGGGGCGTCGATATTCAGTATTGAGAATTCCTCTTGATGAATTTTTTTTGTTATGAGTATGAAGTGTCCATCTCCATCTCTTCTGATTGCTTTTAGTTTGAAGTCAATTTTGTTAGATATTAGTATAGCCACTCCTGCTTATTTCTTTGGACCATTTGATTTAAAACCCTTTTCTCAACCCTTTACTCTGAGATAATGTCTGTCTTTGTGATTGAGGTGTGTTTCTTGTAAACAAAAAAATGTTTGATCCTGTTTTCATATCCATTCTCTTAACCTGTGCCTTTTTATAGGTGAGTTGAGACCATTGATATTAAGTGATATTAGTGACCAGTGGTTGTTAATTCCAGTTATTTTCTTTTTGGTTTGTAGGGTTTGTGTGTTTCCCTTCTTTGAGTTTTGCTGGTGGAAGGTTGTTAGATGTCTGTGTTATTATGGGTGTTGTTTGCTTCCTTTCATTGAGGTTTACCTTTTAGTACTTTCTGTAAGGCTGGGTTTGTGGCTATGTATTGCTTAATTTGTTTTTAATCTTGGAAATATATTGTCTTCTCCATTGATGGTGAAAGTAAGATTTGCTGGGTTTAGTAGTCTGGGATTGCATCCATGGTCTCTTACTGTCTGTAGCACATCTATTCATGCCCTTCTTGCTTTCATGGTTTCCATAGAGAAGTCAGGTGTAATTCTGATAGGTGCACCTTTATATGTTACTTGTCCCTTTTCCTTGGCAGCTCTTAATATTCTTTCTTTATTCTGTATGTTTTGCATTTTGATTATTATATGGTGAGGGGATTTTTTTTTTATGATCCAGCCTATTTGGTGTTCTGTATGCTTCTGGAACCTTCATAGGAATATCCTTCCTTAATTTGGGAAAGTTTTCTTCTATAATTTTGTTGAACATATTTTCTGTGCCTTTGAGGTGGAGTTCTTCTCCTTCTTCTACCTCTATTATTCTTAGGTTTGGTTTTTTCATGGTGTCCCAGATTTCCTGAATGTTTTACAAATTTGTTGGATTTGTTGTTTTGTTATTTTCTCTATTGTATCTTCAGCATCTGAGATTCTTTCTTCCATCTCTTGAATTCTGTTGGTTAAACTTGTCTCTGTATTTCCCATTTGTTTATCCAGCTTTGCCATATCCAGCCATCTCTTGGTTTGTGTTTTCTTCATTGTCTCCATTTCAGTTTTCAAGTCTTGAACTGTTTCCTGCACCTGTTTGATTGATTTTCCTTAGTTTTCTAGGGTATCCTTAATATATTTATTCATTTCTTCTCTTTGTTAGTCTTCTCATCTTTTTCTTTAAAGGAGTTTTTAACTCCTCTTTAATGGACTCTATCACTTTCATAATACAATGTTTAAGGTCAATTTCTTTACTTCTTCTGGATTGGGTTGCTCAGATCTTCCTGTTGCATAATTGCTCTGGTGTTATCATGTTGCCTTTCAGGTTGTTGGAAGAATTTTTGGATTGGCGCCTGCCCATCTCTTTCTGCTCTGGAAGAATCTACTGCTACTTGATAGGGGTTACTTGCATTCTGAATGGCTCTGCAGGCACTGGCTCAGGGCCGCTTACAGTCTGGATGGATCAGCAGGGACTGGAAAAGTCGGCTTGCAGGTGGTACAGATGGATCAGCAGGCATGGTCTGGATGGCTCAGCAGGCGCACTGGTTAAATCTGCTTGAAGGTGGTCTGAATGGCTCAGCAGGCATTGGCTAAATCCGTCCGGATGTATGAGCAGGCCGCTGGTTAAATCTGCTTGGAAGCAGTCTGGATGTCTCAGCAGGCACTGGCTAAATCTGCTTGGAGGCTGAGTCAAAAGGGCGGGCTTAGAAGAAGAAGCCCGCTCATCCGCACAAAGGCAGTCTTGCATCCTTGCATTCTCTACCCGCTTTTCTCCTCAAAATTGTCTCTTAGACTTCTATGATCCTTATAGAAAATTATTATACAAAAATATTTCAAATGTTATTATAGAATAAAGTATTATCTTGAAAGAGTGTATCTCATTTTTTTTCATACAGACTATTCTAGCAATTCTGATTGCTAGAGTTATTAAATTTTGTTAATGATCTTAATAAAATTTCATTTAATATTAGTTTAAGAGAAATAGAATATATATCTCATATAGTACCTTTAGGATTTAGGATTTCTATTGCTGTGATAAAAAAGCATGACCAAATTTTGGGGAAACAGCTCATTTTATCATACATCTTTCATTTCATCATCTGCACAAACTCAGTGCAGGAACCTGGTGTCACTAGCTAATGCAGTGGCAGTGTGGAGTGTGAATTACCTGATTGTTATTCACTATTTCCTCAGTCCATATTTTTATATTACCCATGACCCTCAACTTCTTTAGAAACCTGTACCTAAAATTGCAGATATCCATATAGACATACATATAATTTAAAAAACATCTGTTTAAGAAAAATGAAATCCAAACTACAAATAAGTACAGGAAAAGCAGAATAACCTACAAAATAATTTTAAAAAGTTAAACAAACTTAAAATATTTTTTTGCTAAATGAAATTTATCAAAATAATCATAAATAGTCTAAGGTAAACTACATAGGCTACCAAAAATTTTTTTGGAATATGTCTTTTAAACAATTAAAAAAATTTGAAATCCCAAATAACTACTTAAAACAGAAAGCCAAGAACAAGAAAAAATTTGTAAGATAATATTTTTCCTTTACTTAATAATATTATTTCAACTTACTCACTATTATAAGTAATACCTTTAAATTGCTAATATACTGTTAATATAGTAATTTGATAAAATAATTGGAAGGCTATTTAAAATTGGTGGTTCTTGTGAGGAATTTTGATTTCTTTCTTTTCAAAATAAACTATGTTCAACAAATATACTTCATACATATCACATAATAACTAGCTTGACTTATGAGATATTTGTATAATGCTTTAACAACAATAAGTGATGTCTTCTTTCCAGACACATAAGCAAATACAAAATCTAAACCAATTTTACCCTACAAGGTAAAATTCATATTAACAGCAGCAGCTATAAAATTTATAACAAACAGGAATTTCACTTATTTTATGACTGATGTAGCTATAACAAAAAGATATATACCTAGAATACAGAAAGTCTATGAAAAAAGTCTGTTATTTGTACAAATACAAGAAAATTTCCAAGTCTCACATCCTTTGTGTTTTTTGTCTGTTGAGTCATTTGAAATCTAGTACAGTTATACTATAAACACCTAGTCTACTTAAATCAAACATTTAATAACACGTAAGCCTAATGAGTCACTGAAATTCTCCTGTGCAAAACACCACCCCCTATCTCAGCTATAACTTTGATTATACAACCTGTACAAGGGCCTAGCCTAGTGAGTGCCAAATACACTAGATAGACACTATGGGAAAACAACATATTCAAAGTGTAAGAATAGAAGAAAGAGCATTCCAAATCAATAACATTCACCAAATGTTATACAATATCACTGAAAAAAATAAAATTCCAAAACTAAGAAAGTATATACTCAGATAGATAGATAGGTAGAAGAAACCCCAAATATCCAGGTAGATAAAACCAGAAAAGAAATTCCCCTATCACATTTATACTTAAAACAGAACAGAAAGAGAGTACTAAATGATATAAAAAAACATACATAAGAAAGCCATTTAGAATAAATTTAGTTACTGAAGTACAAAACAGGATTAAGAATTCAAAAAGCAAATAAAAAATAACAATGACAGTAATTAGCATATACCTTGCAATAACTATTTTAAACAATAATGGCCTCAATCCACAAACTAAAATACACAGATTAATTAAACAAAATCCACCTCTTTTCCTCCCCAAAACAAACTTATCTTACCTTCAAGGAAGTGGATAACCTTAATGTGAAACTGTAGATAAAATCATTCCAAACAAATAACTCTTGAAAGCAAGCTGTTTCTATTCTAATGTTTGACCAAAAAAAAAAAAAATCAAGTGAAAACAATCCAGAAGAGAAAAGGGAAGTTTCTTTCTAATGAAGGAAAAAGTTAACTAAGAAAACATTGCAGGGGTAGATGTATATGCACACCAATTTTACAAAAGAAGTACTATTGAACTTAAAGACACTGGTTAATTGAATTCAGTAATAGTGAGTGATTTTACCTACTTCTCCAATATCCAATCTATCTGGACAAAAAATAAACCAGAATTCAATTATAAAATATATTAAATAAACCTAATAGATACCCAGAGAATGTTCCACCCAAACACCACAGAATGCACATTTCACCCAACATCAACAAATCTTATTAAGATATTCAGTATACTGGATCTCAAAGCAAATACTGTTAAGCTCAAAAGTTTAAATATCATAATACATCTTTAAAAAGAATAATGTTATAACACTTCAAATTAAGAGAGGCAATCTAAATAAAATTGCCTAGTAATCTAGAAGACATAACCAATACTGTCCATCTCTTAACACAAAATGAAGTTTCTAGTAGTGTGATTGTGTTCATATAAATGAATTATTGGCCAAAAGTGTCCCATAGGAATCCCGAAACAATGCATTCTCTTACCAAGAGTGCAATTTTCTTTTTACAAAGTGACAGTAGTGCTGAAGACAATACTTACTCAACCCATCAAACATGAAAAAGTTGAACTGGTGCCTATCTAGTGATTTTAATCCTATATTCTGGCAGTCTTTGATACAGAAAAGCACTCTGTCTCCTACCGAAAAAGAAAGGTAATCACTTAATCAGTCACAAACATTTTGATCTAAAATGGTGTCCATTTTGTAATATAGGCTAAAAGAATGATGATGCAAATCTTGTGATAGCACTTGTAAAACATCTGATTTGACTTAAGGCCCACTCCATCAGATGGAACACAGTTTATTGACTAAGAACTTAAGCCCAGGATAAAGCCAAATACTACTATTTAAAAAAGAAAAAGTAGAAAAACAAACAAACATGGCAATAAAATTCCTGTTAATGACAGTCTGTTATACTCACAGATCACTGCCTATCTCAACCATCATTAGAGATGTTTCCTTCTCCAGTAGACAAGAAAAAATACAGAGACCCACAGCCAGATAATATGCAGAGAGTAAGAGACCTTGGAACACTCTGCTCTAAATGGGATGTTTCCATTAAATCCCTTCCAGCTGGACTCAGGCAACCACTTACAAAAGGTTTTGGAAACAGTATAAGAGTCTGTGAGAATAAAGGACTTCAAGAAAACAAGGCAGTCTAAATTAACATGATCAAAGCTTATAAAACTCACACAGACTGAGGCAGAATGCACATGACTGGCACAGGTCTGCATCCTGTCCTTTGTGTATACACGTCCTTCATTTTACTAGTTTTTATGAAATCTTGCGTGTGTGACAAAGTGGATCATTGAATCTTTTGGCTTTTTTAGGCTCTATTGCTTCTGCTTGGATGTTTTGTCCAATATCATGTGTTAGTTTTTGCTTTATTTTACAATTTATTGAACTTCATTATTATACCATAAAAACCACTGTATTTTCTACTGGGAGACAGAAAGTGGGTAGATCCACATAGAAGCGGAGAGAGAATAACAGGGATGTGGAGAGGAAAGGTAAACTGTAATCAGCATACCTCACAGAAAAGAAATAATCTACGGTAAAAAAAAGATGAACATAGATATTTATTAATTTATTATCTCAGGAAAATTTACTTATAATTATCCTTTTTGTCATTAATTATTTTTAGTGAAGATAAATATAAAAATGAATCAATAGATAGATAAAATCAATAGAGATAATTAACACCTCTTTAAATGTTGAACTAGTTACAGAAGAAATCAAGAAAGAAATAATAAAGTTCAGGTATTAAATGAAACTAAAAACATAACCTAACAAAGCCATTAGAACCTTTAAAGGAACATGTGTAACTCTAAGCACCTACATTACAAAGCCAAAATGAATGAATGAATGAATGAATAAAGCACTTGGTAATGTAAATTAAGAATGGTGAAAATACAAAGAAATTAACCCAAATTTAATAGCAAGAAATATGAACAGAACAAAAATTAATGAAACAGAAATAATACAAAACTAAGAATGAATAAATCTAAGACCCAACACTTTGGGAATATAAACATAATTAAAATAATCAATTAAATTATAAAATCTAAAAGAAAAAGTTGAATTTCTACACAATTTCAAATTACCAAATGTAAACAAATGATAAGAAACAGTTTAAATACACTCATAAAATAGAGAGATAACTAATAAAATAATAATACTAATAATAGTAGTAATCAGTAATTGCACTTAAAACTTAAAAAAACCTGGCATGTATAATTTCAAGGCAGAATTTTATTCATATTTTAAAGAAAACCTACAACTAATACTTTTAAAGTTTATTTTAAAAGTATTCAAAACAGGAGTCCTTCCAAATTCTTTCTACAAAGTCAGTTTCATTGTAATATTATTAATTTAATGACAGAACAAAAAAATAAAGCTATAGTTCAATAATTTTGAAAACCACAGACACAAATTCCCCAATAAAATACTTGCTAACAAAATTTAAATATACAAAAGTATAATTAAACATTATCCAATAGGCTTTATCTCAGCAATGCAGAAATGATTTCGCATATATAAATCAGTAGATGTTCTAAACTACATAAATGTACTTAGTGACAAAAGTAACATAATAATATCAATAGATGAAGATAAAAGCTATAATAAACACAACGAATTTTCATTATAAAAGCCTTGGGAAAATCTTGTAAGAATTAGAGGGAATATACATTAATGTAATAAGAACTACATATGGCAAACCTTCAGTGAATTTCATCTTCTGGGGAGAAAAATCTCAAAGCAATACTAACAAAATCAGGAATAAAACACTGATTGGTGTGAAAACCCATGACCATCTAATTAACAATTTATTAAGAGGTACAATTAAAAGCAGATTCACAAATACAGAACAAGGTAGACTCTCCTGACACAGTTACTGTTGTCTTGCTCTGTCTGTGACCACCCAAAAAAGGGCACATGGCTTCTATCCTCTGTTTTATCCAGTCGTGTCTCCAGAGTAAACCACACCCATGCAAGTGACCCCTAAATGTCACTAGCTAAATGGATTGAGCTCCCACAACAACTGCTACTGAGTTCCTATCTCCATGACTTTGCATACAGTATTTAAAGCAGTAGTTTTAAATATAAGGGATGAATAATTCAAAGGATTAAAATAGGGAAAATGTCAAATTAACCCTTTTGACAAATAATATTTTGTAAATAATGAGTTCTCAAAAGAAAATAAAAGGTACAAATGATTGAGAAATATTTAAAGAAAGTTATATCTACATGACAGACATATTTAAAAGTATAAAATAAATTGTACTATATGAAAATTAACATAATATCATTTTTTCAATAGTAGAGCTAGAACATATAAATAAGTAAAACATTCAAAATGAGAAAAAATTTCTTTTTATAATAATGAGCAAAAGAATTTAATAGTGAATCTATGTAAGAACCATATGGATTATGGAAAAATTATTTTAAAAAAAACTAGTTAGCATTAGAATATACTTCCCCAAATAGATTTATATATAACTAACTTCATATATATATATAAAACTAACTTTATATATATAATTTTATGTATATATATATATGAATTTATAACTGTAAGCATGTTATATATAGGTGAGAATGTTCAGGAGTAGGAACTGTTAGGAAATGCTTGGTGCATTGTGAAGTTATGTAATTACATTGACCATTATCTTGTATTATATAGGTGTTCAAATAAGGGAATTGAAATATGTTTCTTCAATGATTCCATATATTTTTATGCCAAACTTATTTAGAATTGTCACAAAAAGAAACAACATAAATCCAGTATCAAGGAAGTGATTAAACACATTCTAAGCTGTGTGTGGCAAGAACTTTGAAGAAATGCATATAACATTCTCTAGCAAGACATACAATTAAAAGACTATTGGAGCAGTGTTTATGCTGAATTATGAATGTAACTAAAACACAAACCACATATATTGTTTTGTTTTAATTTTAAAATTAGAATAGAACAGTCTTTACGAAAGAAAAAGTTGTTACAATTGGGCAGGTACTCAAAATAGAGTATATAAAAACAGGTGAAAAGATGTTTCGCTATTTAAAACACTTGCTGTTTGATGTGGGATTCTTCTGTGTATGCTGTGTTTACCATTGATTAATAAAGAAACTTCTTTGGGCCAATAGCAGGGCAGAACAGAGCTAGGTAGGGTAAAACTAAACTGAATGCACGAAGAAAGAAGATAGAGTCAGAGAAGCCATGGAGACACTGCAGGAGACAGACATTTTGGAACCTGACCTGTAGGCCACAAGCCTTATTGTAAAATAGAAAACAAAAGAAATGGGCTAAGCAAAATATAAGTCTATCTAACAAGACTCTAGAGCTAAATCAAGCAGTGATTTAATTAATACAGTTTCTGTGTGAATATTTTGGGCTTTTGGGCATCTTGGAAATGAATGATTAGCCTCTTCATTACAGCTGCTCTTGCAGAAGATTTGAATTTGGACCACCTGGCTCCACTTCCATGGTTTGTAACCTTATTCTGGTCTTTGTGGAAATTGCTTGCATATGGTATAGGTATATACATTCACATAAATACATTAAAAAATAAGGAATAAAAATAAGTGAATTTCCATAGCTTCCCCAAAATCACATAAATGTATCATTTTTGTATATGTAACTTTATTTAGCTATAATGAAATTAACAAATTTACACAAAAGTTGATGGATCTGAAATCATTATGCTGAATAAAAAAAATCCAGACTCAAAATAGCAAATATTTCATATTCTTTCCATACACATGAATCTTACCTATTAATATTTATGCATATTATTTTTCATATACACATGTATTTTCACTCACATGCGGGTTAAAGTGTGGATATAGGTATTAAACCTAGAAAGAGAACATAGAATAAAGAAATGAAAGAAGGGGCTACTAGGAGTTGAAGGCTACAGAGGGGAAGGAGAAAAGAAGAGGGGAGATTCAGCAAAAAACATGATGTTTGAAAATGCCATAATGAAACCTACTCTTCTGTACAGCAACTAAAAATACATATTTTGTTGGGGTCCGATGCCTCAACATAAACTACTTTTACCTCTCTAGATTGGCGTGGAGACAAGGGAATAATTGAGACACAGTTCACACAGCAATATCAGAAGGGAATCTCAGGCTTCATTGAAATCATGAAGATCACCTGCGTTTATTATCCAAACACCTTTTATCCCCCAAGGTAAACTAAGTTGGAAGTTCATTACCATTCTGTTTCTGGGGGTAGCAGGACTACAGTCACATCTGCTGGGAATTCACACCTCTTCCAGGTGATCTACATAATTACAAAAGAAAAGGAGCAACATATGCTGAGCTTTTGTTAGTGTAGCGGCAGCCCCTCTGGCAATGTATGTGACTGCTTTGGATACCAACTATGACTAGAGAACTTGGCTGTCAATCATGTAGGAATATGGGCCTACATGCACATATCTCAATTTTCGAAATTCAGTAACATGAGTAACATCCATTAGCCATGTATGATTAGGAAGCAGTCCTTGGGGACTTACCCCCAAATGAGGCACAGATAGATATTGTGGCCATCTCTCACATTAACAATTTGGTGAGCAGCTTCCCTGATCAATTTAAATTGTTTTCTTAAACTTAAGCTATTTTGATGGTGCAAGACTTGTGACAGATGAGCAAGTTCAATCTGAGATAGAGCGATTATTTTACTAAGTTCGTCAGCTAAAGCATTACCTTCAGCTAATAGACCAGGAAGATTTATATGTGCTCTGGTATGCCCCACAATACATGATAACTTTCTATGTTGTATGGCCTCCTGAATTTGCTGAAACAATATTTTAACTTGTTTATTGCTAGTTCCTATATAAGGCACTATTTCTAATATT
Organism: Dicrostonyx torquatus; assembly: GCA_028555095.1. Taxonomy (NCBI): domain Eukaryota; kingdom Metazoa; phylum Chordata; class Mammalia; order Rodentia; family Cricetidae; genus Dicrostonyx; species Dicrostonyx torquatus. Next base: position 1,107,589 of record JAQHUG010000319.1, read on the forward strand.
TGCAAAGCATTATAAATATACTGGCTGTCAGTGTATAGACTAAAAGCCTTATTTGCAAAGTTCTTAAACACTAGAGCTACAGCTCAGAGTTCAACTATTTGAGCAGAACCTGGTTCTGTCTGTACAACATGTCCTTTACCATTGACCCCATAAGCAGCCTTCCCATTAGATGAGCCATCAGTGAAAATTAACAAAGCATCCTTTATGGCATCTTTTGCCATCATTTTAGGAAAAAAGGAATGAATGCAGTTGTGTAAACTACAGTAAGTGGTCAGCTGGGAAAAGATTGTTAATCTGACCTTGAAACTGAGCACGCAATTGCCCAAGAATCACTATTTTGAAATAATCATTCAATTTGCTGCTTAGAGTAAGGAACACTGATCATGGCTGGATCCTTGCCAAAATATTTCCTAGATTCTATCCTGCTCTTCTGTGCTAAGAATGCTCCTGCTTCAAAATAAGAATTTATTACTTTAACTGGTGATACAGGAAGGTACATCCACAGAGTGGTACATTTTGCAATAAAATTGCTATATGAGCTAGTCTTGTAGGTAAAATACTTGCCTGTCACGTTTGGCTGTAATCAACATAGCATACCTGTTGTTTCTGTACAGCCTGCTCTATCTGTAAGAAAATCTGTCTGGCAGCTTCTGAAAACTGTCTTCTGGAATTTGGTTTGATATCTCCTTTAAGGATTTCACTTAGAGGCTTGAGGTCTCCTGTAGGAAATCTTAGATAAGGCCCCAGCCATTTTATATTTCCTAACAACCTTTAAAAGTCATTAAGAGTTTTTAAATCATTCTTCTTAATTTCTATATTCTAAGGCCTAATTTCTTTGAGGTATAACCTATATATCGAAAAGGTGGGTGACTCTGTACTTTCTCTGGAGCAGTAACTAATCCTGCATGGCTTAGGCTTTGTTGTAATAAAACATATGTCTCTAATAAAATATTCTAATCTCTATGAGCAAGCAAGATATCATCCATATAATGAATAATATAAACATATGGAAATTAATCTTTAACCCTTTGTATAGCTTGAGCTATGAACTTCCTGTATAAGGTGGCATTATTTGCCATGCCCAGAGGTATGACATTCCATTGATATCTCATCGTTGGCTCTCTGAAATTAACTGAGGGAATGCTAAAAGCAAATCTTTGGCAATCTTGTGGCAACAAAGGGATAGTATAAAAACAATATTTTAAATCTAAAATAATTTTATGTGTGCCCTTTGGTATTGCCATAGGAGATGGCAGCCCTAGCCATAATGATCCCATTGACTGCATGGTTGCATTAACATCCCTTAAATCCTGAATCAATCTTCACTTTCCTGATTTCTTTTTAATAACAAAAATTGGAGAGTTCCATGGTGAATTAGATGGTGAAATGTGTCCATTATCCAGCTGTTCCTGCACTAACTCCTGGGCAGCTCATATTTTTTCTTGTGTTAGAGGCCACTGATTTACCCATACATTTTCATCACTTTTCCATACTATTGGGTCTGCATGGTGTTCAGGTTTTTGATCCATTGCAGTGCCAGGCAGGCAAAGCAAACAACCCCAGAGCAGTGAAGTCAGTCAGGCCATCCCGTGGGAAGCTGGGGACAGCGGCTGCAGCCTGTGGCTGAAAGGAAGGTGCTGGAACTCAAAAGGCTGTCTTCCTTTTGAGTCTGTGATGGAGTGGACACGGAGCTTCACGTGTCGGCAAAGTTTCAGAGCTACCGCGTCTTAGTCCAGCCAGGCTTCGGCCCAAGGGAAAATTCCAAGACCCACTGATAGGTCAGGCTTGTCCGGGGACGTATTGTGGTAATACCTCTTGATAAAAATACCTCTTACATTCTAAGAGGCTGGAACATTTTCTGGAGCTCACAGCTAGAGTTAAAAATACACCTTGAGGTCAGCTAAAGCCTGAGACTGCTATACCTGTGTACTTGGCCTGCTTGCTTAGCCTGCTTTTAAGAGAACATTCCTGTAAAGAACCTTGCTTTGAAAGACCCGAACCCTAAAAATTAAGGACACCCATATAGGAAGGCACTGAGATAAACAAGCTTGTTACTTGAACCCTAGTCAGTTCCCCTACCTCCCACCCACTAGGAAACCAACTAGTTGCCTAAACAGGTTGCAGCTGGATCACTCAGTTAAGAAAAACATGTGTAGGTGGGACTATGTGAATTTTGCCCTTGTTGTAACCCTGGTTCTATAGTCTAGACCAATCCTGGATGTTATATGATCATTCATGTTAAACTTGTGGTTTTTGCCTTTAAAAACTTGTTTGCTGGGATGCTCGTGGTGCTCAGTCTCCTGAGGGCTGCAGCACCCGATTGTACAATCGAGAAATAAACCTCTTGCTTGTTGCAAAAAAAAAAAATTTAATCCTGTTCTAGGAGGTCTACTGTCAGGCACAATAGGATCAGTCTTTCCTTTACTATTCTTGCCTATACCTTGATTACATAATAATCCTTGTTGAAACATCTGATTAATAAGAGCTGTGCTGGGGGGAATATAAATATACTCCCATTCTGGACATAATATCTCAGCCCCATAAATTCACAAGTAAATAAGGAATAATATACGGCTCAAAAGTTCCTTCATGGCCTTCCCCATTTTCCAATGCAGTTCACTACTACTCTGTTCAGGATTTCAAGTCTGACCAATTCCTTATAGCTCTGTAATAGACTCCATTTTTGGCCTCTTAGAAGGCCACGGGCTAGCGGTTATAACTGAAATATCTGTGCCAGTATCTAGAATGCCAGAAAATCTTTTTCCATGTATAAACAAAGTGAGTTCTGATCTCTGAGAACTTATGGCTTGTACCTAATATGTATCAGATGAACCAAATCCATCCTATCGTCTCTTTTCTTTCTTACTCTGATTATCGGTTTGCACCAAAGGAAGTAAAATTAATTGTGCAAGCCTCTGACCTGCCTTTACTATAGAAACTTCACTTGGTGAAGTTTCTTGATCTCTCCCTCAAAATCAGCAACAATGACTCCAGGAGCCACAGTGATCCCTTGCATAGCTGAGCTACTTCTTCCTAACAATAATCCTACAAGGCCTTTTGGTAAGGGCACAAAGACCCCTGTGGGGAGAGCTTGCATCCCCATTTCAGGTGTCAGAACATGTATACAGAAGAACTGAGGTCGAGCCCTGTGCTTCCTGGGGTTGCTTTGAAAAGATGCTGAATAGATTTCCTTGCTGGATCACCCCATAATTTTGTCCAGGAGGCTGAGGCTGGTCCCTGCATCCATTTCCTACAGGGGATTTCCTAGATTGTCTCTTTTTGATCTGCACTCACTAGTCCAATGCTTTCTTCTTCTGCATTTCCTACATTATCCTGGTTCTCTTTTAGTCCTCAGGTTTACTCTCCTATCAGAATATCTTCTGAACTGATGCCCTATAAGAAGGCATCCAAAACAGGCTCCCAGTATACCTGTAGTTTGCATTCTCCCTGGAACTAGGTCTCTCTGCTGGGTTAAGACATCATTAATTGTCTTTCCCTGTAAGGCATCAGCTAAGTCAAATCTTTGTGTATATGATAGGTCAATATCTGAGTAAATTCAGATATAATCTGCAACATTACCCTTAGAGCTGTCTTGCATACAGCTTTGATTCTCAAAGGCTAACTGTTTAATTATTATCTGTCCTGCTTCTAAGTCTCCAATCTACCTATTAGATGCCTGTGTTATTCTGGAAACAAAGTCCTGGAATAACTCATCTGGTCCTTGTCTTTTACTAGATAACTCCTCAGTCTGTTCTTTTGATGATGGAAGATTACTTCAGGCCTTCTTTGTCGCTGCACTAATTTAGACATATGCTGCTATATCATATTCTGTTGATTTGTTCCTATATAAGGTCCCTCACCTGAAAGCATCTCATACTAAATAGGAATATGCTGAGCTCTTTTTCTCTCAGCTGTGGCCTGAAATTGTTCTGTAAATTCAGTTTTCCACAATAGATTACCTTCTCCTGACAGGCAAGCCTTGGCTATCTGTTTCCAATTCGCTGGTATCAGAGCTTCCACTTATATATTCTCTAACAGTCTCTGGGTAAAGGAGGTTGTGCTGCCATATTGAGTGCAGACACTTTTTAATTCTTTGAGTAACTTAAATGAGTATGTATTCTAAGTAGATTTCCTTGTGTAACTCTCTGATCCATTACTGGGAACAATTGAAATCCTTGCATCTCTTCTCCTCTGCTAGTGGCTTCTCTGATACAAGCTTGTAGAGGAGATTCACTGCTTTTGTTATGCTTCTGTTTTGCTTTTGGTGTACTCTGAACTTTGGACAGGTCTAAACGTGCTATTATTGTAGGAAGAATATTGCTCTTCTGATGAGTCCTGTATTTGCATAGTTTCTAGTTTGCACAATAGAGAGGTTACCATCCTTCTCAAGCCTTTTATTTCTTTCTGACCCTATCATCCTGTCACTTTCTCTCAGCACTGCTGTTTGCTGGTGAGGGAGATGAAGACTTTCTTTAATAAAAGTCATTAGTCTCTGACCTCTTGTAACTGCTCTGTTTTGTAAGAGTATCTAGCAACTCCTCAGGAGGCATGGATAAAACTATCTCCTACTGGTCATAATTTAAGTACAACCTTTCCTGTATTTGCATCCAGAAATAAGGCATATCTTCAGGGATGGTTTCTCATCCATAATAATAATAACGTTGTTGAATCCTCATTCCCACTTCTTTTCATGCTGCAAAATCTAAGGTCCTATGCTCAGAAAAGCGAGGTCATATCTCCTCTATGAATTCAAAAAATTTCTTGTATCTGATGCTGCTGTATTCTCTCTCTCCTCTGTGTTTTAATATAAATCCAATCAACTGGATATCCTTTTGATGGCTTTCTCCTTGTCCCATATGTCTATATTTAGAAATTTTACTCCCGCTATTACTGTCCTGTTTATTATCTGAGTGCTCACTACTCACATATCCACATGAGGTGAAATTTTAACGAGTTTTTCGCACATTCTCCTCCATACTTCTGGTCTCTTCTCTGGCATTTCTTGGGGTTCAGAAGTCAGTCCCATGATGCAGGTGCCACTATCTTGGGGTCCAATGTCCCAACATAAACTACTTTTCTTTCTCTGGACTGGCATGAAGGCATGGGAATAATTGAGACACAGTTCACACAGCAATATCAGAAGGGAGTCTCAGGCGTCATTGAAATACCAAAGATCATCTGCATTTATTATCCAAACACCTTTTATCCCCCAAGGTAAACTAAGTTGGAAGTTCATTTCCATTCTGTTTCTGGGGGTAGCAGGACTACAGTCACATCTGCAGCTTGGTAACTAGCTTGGAATTCACACCCAGGTGATCTATATAATTACAAAAGAAAAGGAGCAACATATCCTTAGCTTTTGTTAGTGTAGCAGAAGCCTATCTGTGCAGAGTATGTGACTGCTGTGGATACCAACTGTGGCCCAAGAACTTGGCAGTCACACCATGTAGAAATATGGGCCTACAATATATAAAGCAAGTATTTATCTCTCCTAGTGCATTTGACTCAAATATAAAAGTTGTCTTTATTTTGATTCACTGTGTTATCCCTCATCCCTATACAAAATTGATATCTAACAAATACTGAACTGAACAGACCTGGTCTTGATTTATAGATATATACAGAGAACAAATTTGAGGAATAACATCACATTGGTTCTTTCATAAGTTGTCATAACTAATTAAACTAAGATCACATGGTTGTGGGTAAGAGTTAAATTATCTTTTGTAAACTTCTTGATTTTACATAAATCAAGAAGCTAAAATTTTCTTTTGCAAGCAGTGTGGAAGTATATCAGAAACAGTGATGCAAAATTCCCATCAAGAACCTAATCTGTGTACCAAAGTTAAGGTCATCGCAAATGTTGAAGAAAAACTTATCAGGATAGCAGGATGTGCAGAGAGGTCAAGATCTCCCTTCTGGTCTTGAATATTCTGTGGAAAAATTCCTCCTCAATTTAAAAGAATCCTGGCAGCTTTTCAAATGTAAACATAGGGATTCACTGAATTGAACTGTCACACATGAATGAAGAAGATCTTGAAATGAGATTGCTTGGATTCTGGGAATAGTGAAACAGCAGGTTCCTACTGAAAGCCTCAGTGAAAGAAGGATGTCTTTTGAAATAAGCCATACTTTCCTATCATAGCATTCACAGTAGCCATATCTATACACAGAAATAACCTTTCCAGCCAAACACAGAACCTGCAAGTAGTTATAACATCAGCACCAAGTGCTGTGATCATGACTTCTCTCTGATGTGTGACTAATCCATCATAAGATTCAGGCTCCTTCTTCCAGTAAGCAATACTTAATTGGCATGATCAATCTTTATTCAGTAAAATTTCTCTGCATTAAATCCTGTAGCATTCACCAAACTATGAAGATTTTCTTGAAATCTTCTACTGCTTTGGGATCTTTCCATTTGCAAGTACTAAAAAGATTGAGTGAGGTAACAGATGGTACATGAGATATGTCAATGTTCTTGCAGTAAATTCATGTATGAAGGTATTTGGGAACAAAGGAGATATGACAATAATTAAGCTCACTTTCAAGTCCAGCATGTTTCTTCAGTATGATTTGATTTTATTCTGAATTTCTTCTAGGCAATGAGTTGTGGGTATGTTCATTTCAGTGGATGTTTTCAGCAAGTTCTCTCTCCAAGCTACCTGTAAATATTCAAATTCAAAATCACAGACCTCAGTGAAGAGCTAATTGATAAAAGCCTTCAAGAATGTTTTCCTGTGCCTAGGTACAATGACGTTAATGTGGCTCAGATTTTTCTCATCAATATTTTGTTTAATTGTATACAAAGAGGCAGCCACACTGTGATTGCTAACAGACTCATGTTCTCAATGAGACATGAAAATCCTTTCCCTGCTTTCAAGACAGAAAGATCATATTTACCCCCCCCCCCGTTCTTTGGTGGCATTACTGTCACACACTATACAAAGGAACTTGCCCTTGAGGGTATTGGGGTAGTGAATAGTATTCAATGTCTTCAGTACTGTCTGATGGCAGACTTTCTGCGTGTTGACTGATTTTTCTGTCCCACCAGGTCCCAAACCTTTTTATTCCCAAACAAACACACAGTGGTCTACATTCATCATAAACTGGTTGGCCTAGTAGCTTATGCTTCTTATTAACTCATAACTTACATTAGCCCATAATTCTTGGCTGTGTTAGCCACACGGCTTGCTACCTTTTACAGAAAGCCAGTCATGTCTTGCCTGCTCTGTGTCTGGATTCCTCTGTGTTCAGGTTATGACTGCAGACTGAAACTTTCCTCTTTCCATAATTCTCATTGTCATGACTCTAATTCCTGCTGGGTTGCCATAGCCCTGCCTATATTTTCTGCCTGGCTACAGGCCAATCAGCATTTTATTAAAAATAATTTAAGGGACAGGATAAAAAACCATAGTCCCATAACATCTGTGAGTTCAGTTTTAAACTGAAGAGATCAATCAGAAGTGCTTCTGCCAATCTTCATTCATGCACTTTCCTTCAAAGAAAACTTTTGTGATAAACCATTCTTAAAAAAAATGTTTAGAAATAACAATTGACTGTGCCAATATTCTTTTGAATATAACAGAAATCCTGGTATCCCTTCCTGTGCTCTCCTCAGCCACGTTGGACTGGGGTGTGAACAGCAGCCTGAGCAAATGGACTCAGAGTATCACAGAATCACCCAGAGACCTATGCAACTGCTTAGCTTTTGGGACTGCCTGCAAACATGCTCAGCAGCTGGTCCTGCCTTGAAGAAAGGGTGGTGCCCTGGAGTCTCCTGGAGGAGACCCTAGGAAACATGTTGTATAAACAGTAAATATTTTAAGAAGCAACAGACAATGATGTAGTTACCTAATGCCACAGTTCTACTTTGTAAAAAGTTTTATCCCTAAGCAATAGTGGAGAGTGTGCCGGAACTGGCCTTGTCTTTTAGTCAGATTGAAAACCGTCTTAAATGTCACCATAGAACCTTCATGCAGCAACTGATGGATACAAGGGCAAAGACCCGCAGCAGAGCACTGGGCTGAGCTCCCAAATTTCTATTGAAGAGTATAAGGAGTGATAATTTGAGCAAAGAGATAAAGACCGTGATGGAGACACTGAAACAGTTTACCTGAACTAAAAGGAGCTCACCAAGTTTAGTCAGACAGGGAAAAAACAGCATAGGACGAAGTTATATCACCTGAATGTGGGGCAGACTGAGGGGCCAGTGGTAGTGACACTAGGATTTTTCTACACTGCTCTTACTGGCTTTTTGGAGTCCATTCTCTCTGGATAAATACCTTGCACAGGCTGGATATAGTGGAGGAACATCTTGGTCCTTCCTTGGAGCAATGTGCCACTGTCTGGAGAGACAATGGGAGATGGGGTGGAAGGGGAAGTGAGGGAGTGGGAGGTGGGGAAGGAGTGGGAACTGGGATTAGTATGTAAAATGAAAAAAAAGTTTGTTTTCCTTTTAAAATATAAAATAAAATAAATAAATTTTATCAAAACCAAATGGCTCTAGGCATCATTCATTTTGACTCTAGAGAGCTCCATGTTCATTGTCAATTAGATATGGTAATTAGGACCTTCTAAGTGTTTAATTTGTGAACTCTGTATTGTCTTGTAAGTGGGGATATTTCAGTAGAAGTGTCACATATATCACTGGTCCAGAGATTTAGATTGGAAGACTAGAAACAACCTGGATATTATTATAGTTAAAATCCCATAAATTTGAGAAACCACAATAACTCATGCAAGATCTCTCCCTGTTTTCTTTGACTCTAAAATTTGTTGGTTTAAAAAATAAAGAAGTAAAAGGGCCCCAAACACATCAGTATCCTATAGTCCTATAGGATTATTTTTCTCCATAAAGGTGTGAAGAGTATATATTTATTTACACAGGTTTCAATATAAAATCAACTATATTCATATTGAAATAACATAGTAAATCCACAAAAGTATATTTAATCTAGAATATTTAATGTTTATAAAATTTAAAAATTAAAAAGGTTTTCAGTTTAATCAATGCAAGGAGAAATGCATAATAATATCTAAAATATTGAGTTTTTATTTTAATACCTAATTTTTACACAGCATAAATGTATTTTAGTAAAATAAAATGAAAAATCTCCAACCTTTTCTTCCCTTTCACTCCTTCCATGACTCACATCTTTCGTTCAAACTGAGAGTGTCCTTTCCTTTAATTGTATCACATGTACATAAAAGTGAATTTTATATACACGCACCCAAACACAGAAATTTGTATATATAGAGATAAATAAGCACAAATATATAATATGCTGTGTTCATTTTTGCTGCTTGTATATGGTTCTAGTGATAACAGTTTTTATTGGATAATGTATTCATATTTGCCAATTGTTCTTTTTCTAGTGGTGAGACATTCTGGTTTTCCCCTTTCTGTGTTAGTATGTCTGTTGATAAGATCATTGTTCAGCTTCTTTACACAGCCATTTCTAGTAGGCACAGACACACAGGATATATCCTGATACCCTGGCTATTATATTTCAGCTTTTTCTTTTTGTTGCACAGCAAATAATGCTATTTTATTTTCTTGAGGAGTGGGATCAAAATATTTTATTATGAATAATATACTACAACTTCTATGTATAATAAATGTTGGTTCATATTTTTGTTGGAGGAGGGCCACTTGTTGGTTCTCAGGCATGTGACTAGCTTAGACCCCAAATAATCACCCAAACTGTATTAATTAGATCACTGCTTGGCACATTAGCACTATCTTCTCATTGGCTAAATCTTATATTAATTTAACACATCTCCATTAATCTGCATATCACTATGTGGCTGTGGCTTTCAGGGTAGGGATCCCAGCATCTGTCTCGCTACATGACTTCTTTCTGACTCTCCCCTTTTTCTCCCAGCATTCAGTCCAGTCCTCTCCACCTTGCTGTGCTCTGCCCTGCTCTGCTCTGCTATAGGCTTAAAGCAGTTCTTTATTCATTAATGGTAATCATGGCATACAGAGGGAAATCCCACATCACATCCCCATTTCTGTTTAAATAAAAAAGGTTTTTTAACTTTAAAATAGTAAAATTACATATAACAAAACAAATATCAAACAAGAATTACAGTTATAATATATATCTACTTTATTTTTTATTATAACTATGGACAATTATTACTATAAATTCTTCAACTCCATCAAAGATTCCAGAAGGATAAAATATTACCTAAATAAAGAGGAGGTGCATTGTAAGCAACTTACAAAATTCTAGACTTGACAGAGACATCTCACTACCTAGAAACTCAGCCAAAGTTCTTCTGGGGTATCCAACTTTGGCTTTCAGACCCATAGTATCCAGCAGACATTTCATGACCCAGAAAATTTCAAAGACAGTTCCACCTATATTGGCAGTTTTTCAGTCACATTTTTCTGTGTCCTGCAGAATTTCTAGCAGAATCTTTTATGAAGCAGGAACCCCAAATGATCATCTCAACTTTAGACAAAATTAACAGTCATCTCTTTGCGGGTCCTGCATTTCTAGTTCATCAAGCAGCCAAGGTAAGAGCAGCTTCTTTTCCAAATGACTAGCAAAATCCATAAGGAGCCTCTTTGATGCCCATCTTCCTCTTGAAGTAACTGGTGCTACCAGGAGCAGATATGTCTCTGTCATGAAAAGTCATAACTTTTTAAAACATTTTAAGTGCCATATTATGTATTCCTCAAAATATTTGAGGAATACCTATCCATCTGAAATACATATCTGTCCATCTAGAAAATTAATTAACATGACTGCAAGCTTGATAATTATCTATTAACCTATATTTCTTAAATAAACAATATATTTAAATGAACTGCACAATAGCAACACCTTAATCAAGAGCAGAAATAAGCATATAACAAAATTGAACTTAAATTTATATTAATAAAACAAGATTCATACCAATGCAAAGTATTCATCTCTACAGCATATGTCTATTTAAATGTAGAGAAACATTTATAAACAATTTTTGGGAATATAGGCATAGTTTTCTCCAAACTGCTCCCTACTTTTTGTTGGGCAAAGTAATATTTTGAGAGGTATTGAAGGTGACCTTTTCAAACCATATTACTCTGGAATGATTACAAAGTTTCTCATCCTCTATGGAAACAAAAGAAGAATCTCTTTTCCAAAGTAACATATCCTTAGACCCAAATTCTGAAGTCAAGATACCTTTTTAATATACTTGCTGATTTAACTTAGCAACCCATAAAATGAAATGTCTCTCTGTACTTAGCTTGTTCACAGTAAAAAAAAATTAAAGTAAACACAATAATATACATAATACAGACTCTTTGTGAATTTTCCATCTTTTCATGGCTTATTTTTCTTTTCTCCTTTTAATCTATGACTGTTTGTACTCTGTCTCTTTAAAGACTTTATTTTAACAATTTGCTTCTTCTTATAATTCTCTATAGCCTTTTTCTTCTCTCTCCCAAGCCTATGTATATTTATTCAACAATGTGTCTCAGCTAGAGCTCTTTTATGTCTGAATCTGTCTTATTGTGAATCTATAATTCTTTGTTGTCCAGGAACACTTCTTAAAATGCTAAGTCTTTCTTGGAAACTTAAGAAGTGGCATTACTTTGGTATATACAGTACTTCCTTTGTGCTCTGCACAGTCCAACATAGTGGAGCTATTTGCTGTCTCTGAAAGTCATGCACAGTGCCCCCATCTCCAAGCACACAACTGGTCCATGTTGCCACCAAGCAAATTGTAGCATGTTGCTCAGAAACCTGACTCAAATGCTCAATAGCCAGACCACCTTCCTGAAAAAGTCAAAGTTTGTGATGGCAGCATTTCCCAGAAAGCTGGTATTTCAAAACAGATATGGATAATTTCCTGCTACCACTGAATCAAGAAATCCTCTATTAAAGGGGCTATGGGAAGATGCTAGCTGAAAAAGTAAAAATGTGGCTAAGCATATTTTTTAAAAGAATGTTAGCTGGACAGTGGTGTCACATGCCTTTAATCTCAGCACTCAGGATGCAGATAAAGGTGGATCTCTGTGAATGTGAGGCAAACCTATACTACAGAGTGAATTTCAGGACAGGCTTCAAAGCTACCTAGAAACCTGGTCTCAAAAACCAAACAAAATAAAGCAAAGCAAAGCAAAACAAACAAACAAAAAAGCAATACTAATGACATTGTGTGGAAAATTACAAATTGTATCCTAACTCAATTTACAATGGAGCATGAAAGAAGTTAGTGAATCACAAAAGCATATTTCTTTAAAAGTCATTGCTAAAACTGAAACAGTGATTCTTACACAAGAAACCCTGTAATAATTAATTGTGATGACATAAAAAGAACAGAGTAAAAAATATGGCTTTCTGTATATATTATTTGTCTCATTGAGGGTAATTCTTCTGTTACCAAAAACTATTTAGTAACAAGAATACAGATAGCTATTTAGTGTTCTCCCTGGATGTCTAAATTTTAATGCATAGTAGGTGATTCTAACCAAGATCAAACAATCTGTGTGTGGATAATAAGCAGCAGCAGTATAAAATTTTTGTGATATGTTGCTGAGAAGAGGGAAAAAGAAGGGATCTGTGTAAGAGCTAAAAATGTAGTTCAGTATAGCAAGACACAAACAATTCTAATTGATTTAGATTCTATTCAATATTCTTCCATAAGTTCAAGATAAATTTAATACTATTAATTTTCTCCTCACATGTTTGTAACTAGTAAGCAGTAGCTGCAGAATAATATCACAAAGCTTTTTTAAATTAGGAAAAGGGAACATGGCAACATCAAGGACAATACATAGCTTATTGAATTTTCGTTATTTCAAAAACAGTTTTATAATGTGATAAATCACTGATGTAATTAAGCATGTTTTTATAACAAGAAATTTCCAAATATCATAACAATGAAGGTATATATTTGAGTACTTCCACAAAGCCGTCTTTTAAATAAAAATTTTGAAATTTACAACATGTATATGGAAGCGCAATACATATATCTGATGTGTGTATTATATAATTTCCACCCTTGTTCTATACATATTTACATATTAAATATATATGTGTGTGTGTGTGAATTTCCAAAAAAAAATTGTTCAGATTCAAGTGATCATTTGACAAATAAGAACAGCGCTACACATGAAGCTTGTTGCTTTTAAATAGCTTTGTTTGTTTATTTGCTTACATTTGAGGATGCCCATGATACTTATCACTAGCTCTGTATCAATCAGTCAATCATCCTATCTAGCTACTTATTTTTACATGTTAATCTACCTAATTACCTACTTCTCATCTATCATTCATCTACCTAAAATATATCATTTATATATCTATTATCATTATTTATCACCTTTTCTCTATCATCTCTCTATCCATACATTCATCCATCCATGATATTATCTATCACCTATCTACCTATCTATCTATCTATCTATCTATCTATCTATCTATCTATCTATCATTTTTCTGTCATCACCTATCAACCCATCATTCTTTCTTTGGTTTTTTAATTGATGTGAAACCAAGTTCCTTAATGCTAGGAAATACTAACACTGAGCCACATTTCAGGCTTAGTCTTTTGTTTTTTTGGGGGGTTGTTATTTTCACCAATTAACCTCAAGGGTGATGTGGGATTCCCCTCTGTATTATATGAATACCATTAGTGTGGGCTCTGATATCTGCCAGCCTGAGGATGCCATGCAACTTGGTAGCTGGAAGCTAACAATTTAGAAAGACAATAGATAAGAATTTGGCTCCAGCCTTGCTTTTCACTTGTAGATTGCTCGATGACAAGTCGTTAACTCCAAGGCTGGTAAAGGAATGCAGGTGTGTGTGTGCTGTGGGGAGGTGCCCTGTAAAAGGAATATGAATAGGAAATTCCTCAAGAGTTGGGGGAACATTCAGAGCATGAATAGCTTGGGAGAGGGACAATAAATGGCAAGGTCACGCTGTAAAGGAAGAAGTCCGAAGCAGCTTTTCAACAGTGATGGTGTGAAAGCCTGTTTCTTCCTTGTGCCTCCAGGAACACATTTGGGGAAAAATACCAGTTTCTATGTTGGGGCAACGGTCCCCGACATAATGGCGCCAGCAACATGAGCTGAACCCTGAGAAAGCCGGAGAAAAAGAAGAAATATGAAAAGACAGCGTGGTGCAGACGACTCAAGACGTAGAGGCAACGTGGAGGAACTTTGAGAAGCAATGCAGACAGAGACTGTGAGGAGACCACGAGGACTGGCTGCTGAATCCGGAGAGACGCGGGACAGAGGAACAGACAGACGGAGGAGAAAGTGAGGTAGATCCGAGAACCCCAAAAACAAGGAAGAAGTGACCAGACGAGAGGAACTCGTGAGAAAAAACCAGTGGACACATGAGTTTTGTGTGTTTAGATAACAAAACGAGACAGTAGTTTCGGGAATATAATTGGTAATTACAAACATGGGTCAAGGAGAAAGCAATCATATGGCTATGCAATTGATTGAGGACATTTTAAAAGACAGAGGAGAAAGGATACAGGAAGGAAAAATACAAGAATTTTTAGAATTCATAGAGGAGATATACCCTCGCTTTACTGAGCGTAGGACATTAGACACGGCTGTATGGAA
>JAQHUG010000319.1:1127261-1160018 GCA_028555095.1 Dicrostonyx torquatus
ACACAGTATATATACAGTTATGTGCATAACTGTGCATGTTTACTATATATTTACTATATACATTTAGAGTGTATAGATATAGTTGTAGATACAGATTTAGTTATAAAACCAATGTCAGGTATATATTTGTGTGTGTGTGTTTATATATATGTGTGTGTATGTATATTACCTGATATATATCAGGCAAAAATAGTAAAATATTTAATTAAAGATAGATTAATAAAGGATAAACACATGAGGTTTTCAGTGAATTAGTGTCAAAAACAGTTCACTGAATGCTCATTCCAGATATAAGGATTATGTCTAAAGCACTGAATTTTATGCCCTAAAATATTGTTGCATTTGAAGAAAAGCATAAATTATGATGTAAAATCTTATCCAATCATTTCTTTGTCACAGCAATCCACACTTAACAGAGTTATGGGTAGTGTACAAGTTTCTTTCTATTTTTTATTGTTTTTATTGAGCTATATATTGTTTCTTCCCTCCTCTCCCTTCTTCCCTCATTCCCTTCTACCATCTCCTGTGATTATCATTCTTCCAATTTTCTCAGAAACACTTGTCTTTTTCTATTTCCCATGTACATTAGACCCATGTATGTATAGCGTCCTCTTTGTTTTCTAGGTTCTCTTGGATTTTAAATTGTAGATTGGTTTTTCTTAGCTTTATGTCTAAAAGCCACTTATGATTGAGTATGTAATATATTTGTTTTTTCTGGGTTTGAGTTATCTCACTCAATATGATGTTTTCTAGATCCATCCATTTGCCCTCAAATTCAAGATGTCTTTATTATTTTTTCTGCTGTGTAGTACTGCTTTGGCAAAATGTACCAAATCTTCTTTATACATTCTTTGGACTAGGGGCATTTAGATTATTTCCAGGTTCTGGATATGACAATCCTACTTTGAACATAGTTGAGTATATGTCCTTTTGGTATGATTGAGCATCCTTTGAGTATTCATCCAAAACTAGTATTGCTGGGTCTTGAGGTAGGTTGTTTACTTAGTTTTGGATAAATCATCATACTGATTTCCAAAGTGGCTGTACCAGTTTTTATTCACACTAGCAATGGATAAATGTTTCCTCTACCTCATATCCTCTCCAGCATATGGTATCATCAGTGTTTTTAATTTTGGTGTTTCTTACAGATGTAAGATGATATCACAGAGTAACTTTGATTTATATTTCTCAGATGGCTAAGAATGTTGAGCATTTCCTTAAGTGTCTTTCAGCCATTTTATATTCATTTGTTGAGAGTATTATGTTTAGATCTATGCTCTATCTTTTGTTACATTATTTGTTCTTTTGATGACCAATTTCTTGAGTTCTTTGTATATTTTGGAGACCATCCTTCTGTTTGATGTTGGGTTGGTAAAGATATTTTCCCATTCTGTAGGCTGCTGTTTTATTTTTTTGATCATCTTTTTAATTTTACATAAGTTTATCAGTTTCAGGAAAATTAATTTATTTTTTTTTTACTCTAGTATCTGTGCTACTGGAGTTATATTTAGGAAGTGGTCTCCTGTGCCAATTCATTAAAGTGTACTTTCCACATTTTCTTACAAATTATGAAACTAGAACTGAAGGTACCTTCCTAATTTCAGAACCCTTAATTAACTGGAAACTATAGAATTTATAAAAACAGAATCATCTATTGTATAAGCAAATATGTCTCCCCTGCTTCTAAATTAGCTTGTGAGTTCATAACATACATTACACAAATAGTAGATTTTGGATATCCCTCTTCTGAGGTTTCATCCTTTTTGCATACTTGTCAAGAATAATATTAGTGTGCCTGTGTTTGCATTTCTACTCACAAATGCACACACCCTGAGGTTGTCACAATTAGAATTGTTTTGAGCAAAATGCTTAGAAATGGTATTTAAGTATATTAGAACTTAAATCATAGTTTAGAAGTGGTCCAAATACAAGAATAATGCCATGGCAAGGTGAAGTAGTGCATTAAAATATTATACTCAGAAAATTAACTATATTTGTTTAAAGTTTACTGAAATATTAGTTTTGAAATAGAATTAATTTTGCTAGCATGCATTTTTGAATTTTTTAAAACTTTCTGCCAAATATTGAAAAAAATTGATGCTCTTGGTTCTTTAAAAGCACAAATTAATGTTGGAAAACCTTATGTTTTCCATTCACATTTCATCAAGCAAAAGATGTACATTCTTGGCAAGTTTTTATGTAACCCTCTTATGATTATCTGCTTCCTGTCATATAAAACACTCTTCTTGATGGGTATAAATGTAGTATACAATGTATGTATTTTTTTCTGGACAGGATCAGATATGGGTAGAAGCTTGATGATGATTTCCCAGACCCTGTAAATAAGGAGCATTATGAGCACAGCATTTCAGATACAATAGCTCTAGAGAAAAACTTCATTTCAAGGAAAGAGGCCACCAACACTTTAATGAGCATAGCAAACCTACTTAGGAAGCCAGTGTTCCATGGTAGACAGATTACACCATTCAAAATACAACAGAATTTCATTCAATCCCTAATTCTGTCACTTTGCAGCTCTGTGAATGTGATAAAATTACTCATTTTTTTAAATTTATAAAATGTGATTAATAATGGTGACCTCTTAGGAATTTTATAAATAAAATTCCAGGTAAATCACTTTGCTCAATCCAGGACAAACTTAAGTAAATTAATTAGATCACAGAGTGAGCTGTTATGACAGAGAAATAAAAAAATACCTGAAGCAGGTAACTACTAATCGTTACTTCCTGAGAGAGTATAGTGAGTTTGTGGTCTAAGGGGATTTACAGGTCTGCCTACTAGGAAACTCAAGGTGAGACACAGGTTTCTTTTTTGTCATTAACAACTACAACCTCAATAGTTATGTTGCCTCCAGGTTTTAGGCTGACTCATGTAGTATATTAATCAGTGTGCCAACAGTAAACACAAAAAATAATTCAATGGCATATTTTCAATGAACTGATTATGGAACACAATGTGAACTATGATAAAAATAATGCCTTAATGGAGAAGAGAAAGTATACCGATTGTGTGGATCCACAGGGAGTAATGATGTTGAATTATATGACACCTTTAATGAATCATTGTCCTAAAGTGAAAGGTGTCCAGTGATGAGCACAAGACTGTGTTCTTTTATTCTTTTTCTTTTTTATTTATTTTTTTTTTAGTGGGATGCAGCCAGCGCTCCTCTTACTACACTAAATACATGTCACCAAATACATGCATGAGGTAAGCAAAAGTCTACCTTGCTAACCTGTTTTCCTCCAACAGAGTCATCTGCACATATCTGCAGGAAGGTCTACTACATCAGTGGGTGAGTGAGTTTGAGGATGTAGGACAATGTATACCCTGCAGAAAGGTCCACTATGTCAGGGCATGAGAGCACCTGAGGATGTAGGATCTATGTATACCCTAAAGAAGGGTCCACTATATCAGTGGGAAACTGAGTCTCAGGATACAGGATCTAGCTTCATCATGGCCTATTCAGTGAAAACAAGTTGCTTAACAGGATTTCATAGCAATTTGTCTGAGTATTACAGTTTTAAATTGTATATATATATAAGATCCATTAAATTTTCAGTTTAGAAAGTCGATTAACTGTCTTTGAGGTATTTGTATACTTTTATTTATATTACTGAGATAGATTCTAGAGTCTGAAACCAGCTTATAATGTGATGACAGCTGTATTTGCTGTAATACTGTGGGTAGAGAAGGCAGTTTCTCTTTTTTAATGGTTTTCTTCCTTAGTAACATTGACATCATTTAAGCATTTGTAAACAAATATCTTTAGATATGTCAAACATATCAGTCATTGATTTAGAAATTCATTTCTTAGGACTTTTGGGATTTGTTGTCTATTACCAAAATGTTGGTTAAAGCCCCTTAAATGCCAAGCCTACCAAATGACTAGTTGTCTGCAGTATATTCCTGTAAATCTCTTTGCGTCTGAATTTAAGTGTTATTAATTGTTTTTTTAACTTTCAGTGTCCCACTGCTCTCATTCATCTCAGGAGTTTATGCTGATTGTTATTCCACTGTCAGTTCCAGTTGATAGAAAAGAGTTGACCCTGAGGCTTTGAAGATATTGTCATGTGTGCACTATCTTGAATGCTAGAGTAAAGTGAATTCCCTCCCAGTCATCCCTTTGATTATGACTTAATCTGTAGTAGGCAGAGACTGCTCATTCATTTTCTGGATGCCCAGACTTGAAAAATCACATAGAAACTATATTAATTACAGCACTATTTGGCCAAAAGCTCTGGCATTTTTCTAGATCGCACTTACATCTTTAATTAATCCATTGTTATTAATTTGTGTATTTCCATAAGATTGTGACTTACTGGAAAGTTGTCTTTCTCCATCATCAGATTTTTGGTATCTTCTTGACACCAGCTTTACTCTGATAAAGCAACACAAACACAGAAGTACTTCCCACTTCATTTCCCCTTATCTGTCTAAATAAAAAGGAAGGTTATAACTTTAACATAGAAAAATTAAATATACAAAACAGTTATTAAGCAAGAATTATAGCTATAATTTTTAGTCCATTAACATTTGGCTAATTTAGGAAAATATCATCTATTCTATCCTTGTGAGTCTAAAGCTTTTTACCTAATGTATTCTTTATCATACTAAAGAAAACTATAACTATGTGTCTTCAACTCTTTAAAGACCTCAGAAAGACATATTACTGAAGTTAACAGGAAGTGCATTATAAGCAACTTCCACAACTTTAGAATTAACAGAGATATCTTGCTGTCTGAACAGTCATCCAAAGTTTTTCTGTAACATGAGGGTGTCCATCTTCAGCCTATAGGTCTATGGTATCCAGAAGACTTTTCAGTGAAACAGCATACCAGTTTGTAAAGTCATAGTTCATTAGTTGCTTTCTTCTGTGTCCAATAAAATGTCTGGCAGTTTCTTTTGTGAGGTAGCAACACTGAACGACCACATTGTTTTTTGGAAATTTCAGCAGTCACCTCTTTTTTTTTTTTTTTTTGGTCCTCCATGTCCAGTCCTGTATGTCTGTATACAGCATACCATCAAATAGTACAGGCAAGACTGGTTTCTTGCCCAAATGACTTAAGTTTGTCACATTGAAGGTAAATTCCATAATAAGTTTCTTCAATGCCCATCAACCTCTCTAAAATAATTGGTGCTGCTGGAACAAGATATGTCTCACTGTTCAAAAAAGTCTAATTTCTTAAAAGTTTAATTTCCACATTCCACTCATTCTTAAAGTGTTGAATATTATCTATCTAACTGAAATATAGCACTGTATATCTAGAAAACTCAACTAGCATGAAAACAATTTGACTATATGCATAATATCTGGCTGTAGATCTCTACACCTGCTCCCATTTGTTGCCAGAGGAAGCCTCTCTCATGACAACTGGATAAGGCACCTATCAGTGAGCACATCAGAATATCACTAGGATGAAGAATACTTCAAAGAAATCTCACACTAGCTCAGAATTGAGTATAATAGAGGGCTATTTATTTAGAGGTAGACACAGATCACAATCCTCTGCTAGAATGAGGAAGAACAAGTGAATCCTGCAGCTATAAAGGAGACCACATGCACATTTGATATTGGTATATAGTATAAGAGGCCATGCCCAAGTGGGCTGGTTATTTAAAGGCTACCGGCAGTAAGAATTCCTACAGCACCTCGCCTTTTGCTTAAAAAAGAAAGTTCTAAGCGAGAAACATTTAATAGATGTTTCAATCATTATTCTAGCCTAATGAATTTAACTAAATTGGTCAAGTCATGTGAGGAAAGTAACTACAACTATCTAATATTCAACCCCATCAAAGATCCAAAAAGGGAAATGATACTACTTGAGTAAGCAGGAACAGCAATCAAGCAATTTCCAAAATATGCAACAAATGACAAAGACAACTGGTGACCAGGGTAATCTCGCAAAGTCTCTTTTGCAATGTTTGAGCAACCAACTTTGGCTAACGCCAAGAGTAACTGACAGACCATTTTCAGAGGCAAGAAATTTTTAAAAATCGTCTTACCCTGTCTTGGCAAGATTTGAAAGTCTTTTTTTTAAATCGTATTTCCTATTGGAACTTTTGATTCATGCTCCATGTTTATTGCATCATCTAGAACAGTATGTTTTTGTTTTTTTACAGAATTCATAACTTCTTAAAAAAATTTAATTGCCATATTCTGAAGGTTTCTGAAAAATTTGAAGAATACTTATCTAACTGAAATATATCTCTCTATATATCTGAGAAACCTAACTAACATAACTACAAACTTGACTATTATAGAGGAATTTCTATTAACCTATATTTTTTAATTATACATTGAATTTTAAATGATCAGTATAAACACAATACCTTAATCAAGAACAGAAATATACATATAACATTGACCTTAAATTTGTATCAATAGACCAAGATCCATACCAACACAAATCTCTTTGGCACATCCCCCTTTAAAAGTTAAAAAATATATATATAAACAATCATTTAGGGAATTTGGGCAAGTTCTCTTCAAACTGCTTTCTTTTTTTTTTCTTTTTTTTTTTGTTCTTGGATGAAGTATTTTCTTTTTGAGGATTTTCACAGTGGCATTTTGGAGGATTTTGGTCCATCAAAACACATTAATCTAGAAATAATCCACAGGTTCTTATCTTCTGTGGAAGCAAAAGAGAAACCTCTTTTCCAAAGGGTCAAATCTTTAGACCTAAATTTTAGAATCAAGATGACTTTAATATATATACGTTGGTTTTCTTTAGCAGCCCATACAATGAAACGTCTCTCTGTACTTAGCTCCTTCATAATCAAAAACTTCTAAGAAAACACAATAATACAATCCAGACTCTCTGTGATTTATTTTTCCCACTCTACATACAGTAATATTTTTTCTATAAGTTAACCCTGTGTCTTTAAAGACTTTGTTTTATTTCTTTTAATTACTTCTTTTTATAACTCTCTATACTCTTTTTCTTCTCTATGCCATGCTTATGTACAATTTTTAAACACGCTGTGTCTGCTTTAGAAGTCTTTTATGTCTGGAATCTGTCCTATTGTGTATCTGTAAGCCTTTTATCCAGGATGGCTTCTTAAAATGCTAAGCAGCAATTAAGGCTGCTTTTTTTTTTTTTTGACTCCACACATTCCAACATGGCAGAGACATGTTCGCTGTCTCTGAGAGTCTTTCACATTGCCCCATTTTCAGGCACACAGTGTATCTAGGTTGCCATTAAGCAAGTTGTAGTACTCAGCTCACAGACCCCATTTAAATGCTTAGTCTCCTGAAAAAGCCAGAGTTCATGCTGGCAGCATGGCCCAGGAAGCCTTTGTTTCCAAACCATGCAGGTTTTCTTTTTGTTTTGTTTCTCCTATCTCAGAATCAGTAAAGCCTCTCTTGAAGGAGCCACGGAGTTAAGCATTCTTTTGTGTCTAGAATTCCTTTCCAGCTTTTCTCAGGTTTTATGTGAATTTAGCTGGTACACATTGGAACTCCAATTCCAGGTTTCTATTTTCATAGCCTGTATAAAGCAGCTTCACTTACCAAAGAGAGTGGAATGTAGGGGTGAAAGCTTCTTTCAAGCACTAGTTGACCTCTCTATGTTGAATGAGACATGAGGATGTTTTCATCATTAATGAGGATTACTGTCAGTTTCCAGAGTGTGACCACTCGTCCAAACATTAGACTGGCATGTTTTAAGATCTCCACGGATTCCACTTGGCCAGCAACTCAATGGAATGCAATACATTCCCACTATTGGAAGTCTTGCCTGAATACAAAAGGCAGTGAGTTCAAACTCTGCAATCTCCATTACTAGGAGTCATCACTAGGGTCATCCTCAACTGTTACAGAATCTTTCTACTGTACTACTCTACACCTCAATGTTCACTTTTGTTCCCTACACACTCTCCTTTCATCATTATTCAGACTGATCCCTCCCAATCTTGTCCCCACCTGCCAATAGTCAACTTGCAAAATCTATTTCCCTTTCCCAGGGAAGTTCATGCATCCCATTTAGAGCACTCTCTCCTCTTTGCCTAATGTCTCCAGGTCTGTGGATGATAGCATGATTAACCCTTATTTTACAAATAATACCCACTTATAAGTGAATACAAATCATAGTTGTCTTTCTGGGGATGGATTAGCTCACTGAGATTGATTTTTCTAGTTTCCTCCATTTGTGTGAAAATTTCATGAAGTTAGTTTTTAACCCTAACCTCTGCAATTTTTTCCATCAGTTGCTTTGTAAAGCATTTCTGATGACAATTGGGCTATGTAATAATTTTTGCTTCCTCATTGAAAATCAGGTGTACATTTGTGTGTAAAATTTTATCTGTGTCTTTAATTAAATTACTTTGATCCACCTGTCTGTTTATATGTCAATATTGTACAGATTTTATTATAAGTGTTTCATAGTATAGTATAGCTTAAAATAGGATTGTTTAAACTATCCTGTATTTTGTTGTTTTTCTTTTTTCATATGAAGATGAGTGTTATTATTTCAAGGTCTGTAAAGAATTATGTTGAAATTTTGATTGTAATCATGTTGAATCTGTAGATTGATTTGATAATATGACCATGTTTTAACCATGTTAATCCTATCAATTCATGAGCATTGGAGATCTTTTCATTTTCTGATATCTTCCACAATTTATTCTTTCAAAGACCTAAATTTCTGGTCATAATTGTCTTTCACTCTTTTGGTTAGTGTTACACCAAGATATTTTATATTATTCTGAATAATGTAAAGAGTGTTGCACACCTGATTTATTTCTTAATCCCTTCAGCATTTATATTTAGTAGGGCTACTGATTGTTTCTTTGTTAATTTTGTATCAAGACACTTTACTGAAGATATTTGTCAGCTATAGGAGTTCAGTGGTAAAACTTTGAGGGTTATTTATGTATGCTATTACATCATCTGTAACTAGTGATACTTTGACTTATTCTTTTCCCATTTATATTCTCCTTTAGTCTTTTATTTGTGTGATTGCTCTATCTAAAACTGCAAGTACTCCATTGAATAGCTATGGAGAGAACAGAATTATTAGAAACCCATTTCACATTTCACAGCCTTCATTACACAAGTTGTTCCTGGGCACAACCACACAAAAACATTATTAAGAATGAGAATTATAGACCAATAACACTCATGAAATTGATGCAAATATGCACAATAAAATAATTGTAAATCAAATCCAAGAACACATCAGAAATATCATTCACCATGATCAAGTCTGCTTCATCCCAGAGATACAGGGATGGTTCAACATATGAAAATCTATCAATATAATCATCATATAAATGAACTGAAAAAATGATCAAATGATCATATCATTAGATGCTTAAAACCTCTTCAAAAAGTCCAACAACCCTTCATGATACACGTGTTTGGCAGAGTAGGGATTCAAGGAACATATCTAAACCTAATTAAGGAAATATATAGCAAACCAACAGCTAGCATCAAACTAAATGAAAAGAAATTCAAAGCAATCACATTGAAGTAAGGAACATAACAAGGCTGTTCACTCTCTCCATATTTATTCAATATCCTACTTGAGTTTCAAGCTAGAAAAATAAGACAACAAAAGGAGATGAAGAAAATATACATCACAAAGGAAGAAGTTAAAATCTCACTACTTTTTAATGATAAGATAGTTTACATAAGTGACCCCAAAAATTCTATCGAGGAACTTCTATACCTCATAAACACCTTCAGTAATATAGCAGGATACAAATTTAACTAAAAAATCTTTATAGCCCTCCTTTACACAGATGACAAATTGGTTGAGAAAAAATCAGATAAATATCACCCTTCACAATAGCTGCAAATGACATGAAATATCTTGGAGTAACTCTAAAGAAACAAGTGGAAGATGTGTATAACAATAACTTTAATTCTTTGAAGAATGAAATTGAAGAAGACACAAGAAAATGGAAAGATCTCCCATGCTCTTGTTTAGGTAGAATTGACATAGTAAAAATGGTAATGTTACCAAAAACAATATACAGAATCAATGCAATGCCCATTAAAATCCCAACAAAATTCTTCACAGACCTAGAAAGAACAATACTTAACTTCCTATGGAAAAAAAAATCTCAGGAGAGCCAAAAACAATACTTCATAGTAAAGAAACATCTGGAGGCATCACATTCCCTGATTTTAAACTCTAATATAAAGCCAAACTACTGAAAACTGCCTGATATTAATGTAAAAACAGACAGGAGGACCAATGAAACTCAAACAAAGAACTGAATATTAATCCATGCTCCTATAAACACCTGATTTTCAAAAAAAATTGAAAAAAGCATATTCAACAAATGATGCTATAATAACTGGATATCAACATGAAGAATAATGAAAATAAGCCCATATCTGCTGTCATGTACAAAACTCAAGTCCAGATGGATCAAAGACCTTAATATAAAGCCAGCCACACTGAACCTAATAGAGGAGAGAGTGAGAAGTGCACTGGAATCTACTGGCACAGGAATCCACTTCCTAAATATAACTCTAGTATCACAGACACTGAGAGAAAAAATTAATGAAGGGACCTCTTCAAACTTAAAACCTTCTGTAAATCAAAGGGCACAGTCAGCAAGACAAATTGGCATCTGACAAAATGATAAAATATCTTTACCAACTCCACATCAGACAGAGGGTTAATCTAAAAAAATATACAAAGAACTCAAGAAATTGCTCATCAAAAAAATAAATAATCCAATAAAAAATTGAGTCCAAACCTAAACAGAGAACTCATAACAGATGAATCTAAAATGGCTGAAAGACACTTAAGGAAATGCTCAACATCCTTAGTCATCAGAGAATTGCAAATCAAAACAACTCTGAGATTCCATCTTACACCTCTAAGAATGACCAAGATCAAAAAAACTTTTTACTACTTATGCTGAAGTGGACATGGCATAAAGGAAATACCTCTCCATTACTTATGGAAGTGCAAAATGGTACAGCCACTTTGGATATCAGTATAGGCCTCCTCAAGACCCAGCAACACAACTTTTGGGTGTATACCCAAAGGATGTTCATTTATACCACAAGGACATGTGCTCAAGTATGTTCATAGCATCGTTATTTGTCATAGCCAGAACCTGAAAACAACCTAAATTCCCCTCTACTAAAAAGTGTATAAAGAAGATATGGTACATTTACACAATAGAGTACTAAACAGTGGAAAAAAAAATAAAGACATCTTGAAATTTGTAGGCAAATGAATGTATCTAAAAATCAACATATTGAGTGAGGTTACCCAGACCCAGAAAAACAAATATAGTATGTCATAAGTGGCTTTTTTACACTAAAAATCATGCAATTCATAATTCCAGAGAGCCTAGACAACAAAGAGGACCCTAAGGGAGACATACATGAATCTAATCAATACAAGAAGTAGAAAAAGACAGTATCACCTTAGAAAATTGGGAGTATGGTGATCATGGGAGAGCCTAGAAGGGGAGGGGAGAGGATAGAAGAGGAGCAGAGAAAAATAAATAGCTCAATAAAAGCAATTTAAAAAAGATTTCTCAATAACAATGGTCTCAATTTGCCAATAAAAGGCACAAGCTGACCAAATGAATCCAAAAAACTGGGTCCTGCTGTGGGAGATCCTTCCGTTCCTTCAGCCAATAGCCTTTGAGATACCAGCCCACTGGGACATGGTCTCTTTCTCTTTAAAAAGCATCAGCAGTACTCCTCTTGCTCTCTTGATTCACACTCTGGTTCCAGTGATTAGTCTCCTTTCCTGGTCGTGTAGGATGGTGTTCTGTAAGTTTTTCCCCTCAAATAAATATCATTTTTAGCAATAATAATTTCAAATTGGTGTGTGATTGTTTTTGCACATTATCTGGTATCCAACATTTGGGTTTAGAACCCCAAGCCCCTCCATCCCTATCGTCCAGCTTGGCTGCCTGCCACCTGCTCTGTTTGGCATTGGCCCTCCCACAGCTATGACCTGTTTGTGGAGTCAGCAGTTAAAAACTCCATGCCTCCCAAGATCCACAAGCCCGGACAGTCTCTGCCCTCCTGCTTTGATCTTTTCTGAGTGGGTTTTAAATACCCCTTGCAGCACAGCGCTTGGGCAGCTCAAGTCAGAGTGCAAGAAATTGACAATTACTGAAAATCCTCTGGGGCAAAAATTCCCTGTAACATCCGACGGAATCATTGTTTGAAATCCTTGTCACAAGGGACCGGAGTGCTGCCACAGCATTTGTGTCTGCTTAGGGACTCTGGATGAGCAGTAGGCCATTCTCAGCAGCTGTGTCATGACCCCCTTCATCGGATTAGAGCAGGGCAGAGGGCCCTGGTTGAGCCTGGCTTCAGCCACTGGAAGCTCCCTGGGTTTTTCTTCTTTGTACCTGGGTACTGGATTTTCTTCCTCTGTGTACATCTAACCTCTCAAGTACCACAGGATCTATCCTGACACCATTCCATTGATTCTGGTTGCGAATTGGAAACAGTGCCATCTGCTGGTTGACAGGTAAAATGACAGGTTTCGTTTTTAATGGGACTCTATCGGTTTTTGCTGAAATCACACGAGGTCTCTATGACCTGGGAAGTACCTCAATTTACTGGTTATTAGATTTCAGTTTTATTCTTTATATTATGTCATTATGGAAGTATATGACATTGATTGATAGGATTAATACCATGATAGGCAAACTTGACTCCATGTCTAAGGGTACTAGGAACTTATGTGAAAGTGTCTAGGATGTTGAATTTGACTTTCAGAAGTTATTCCAGAATTTTGATAAGGTAACAGACAGAATATACCTCTAGAATGGTAACTTGCACGATATCCGGGGGCAGCTTAAGGAGGAGATGTTACCTTTGAAAGGAAACATTAAGACCTTGGAATCACAGGTGCAGAATGGGGACCAAAAACTTAATACCATAGGGAAATGACTAGAAGCCTTTGCAGGTCAGGAAGTTCAGGTCCTACATGAGACAATGATAAAGAGATTTGAAATGATTGAGGAAATTATTGGAGCTGATGAACTGGGTAAGAAGATATACGGGCAGGATACAATGCTATCACCAGCTGTCAGAACTGGTTTACTCAGGGTTTTAGAGACATACCCTGTAATTTATTCTGACAAAGTGTCAACTTCTAAAGGCTCAAAGGGAGCCAAAGAAGGTAAATGAATGCTGATAGGACTGAATGTTCTGAAGGAAATTAAGCACACCATCGTTGCTTATGGCTTGGATTCTACATTTGTTAAGGAAATGATAAGGACTTGGGCATCTAATTTCAGGTCTATACCCCTTGCTTTCTCCCAGTTAGCATCATCAGTGTTAGATATTTGGAGTTTATTTCAAAGAAGAATCCAAACATATGGAACAGCAAGGAAGATTAAAAGGTGTGGAGGTTTTGCAGGATCAAATTCTTAGCATAGGAATGTACACTGATCCACAGGTCCAAGCTCTTTACGATGAAGAAGTATTGTTCTTATGCCACAAAGCAGCCTTGAATGCCTGGGATAGAATACCAGAACCAGAAAAAACTTAGAATCATATACCAGGGTTAGGCAGGGACAGGGAGAACTCTGTACTGACTTTTGGCAAAGATCAATTAAGACTCTGAACATAGTAGTAACAGACCCAGAAGCTAGATGAGTAATTCTTAAATTACTGGCTTTTGAATATGCAAACTTACATTGCAAAAAGATAATTGGGTCTGTAAGGTCTAGTTTAGCACCTATGGATGAATGGATCCAGCATAACATGAATTTTCAGACCTTTAACTACGATGATAAATCTTGGGTAGTAGAAGAGATTTCCAGAGTGATGAGGGGACATCAACCTGCCAAATATTTTAATTGTGGTAAATTAGGACACCTGAAAAGGGATTGCAGGCAAGGAATTTCCAGAATTAACACTTCATCTGGAAATGGCAGGAAAAGGAAATATCAGCCTTCAGGTATATGTAGGAGGTGTGGTAAAGGACAACATTGGACCAATGAATGCAGATCAACAACAGACAGACAACACAACCCAATATCATCTGGAAACACAATGATGGGCCTCTCGTAGGCCACCAAGCCAAAGTGACCCAGTCATTCCCAGTAACCATGGAGGACAGGTCACACCAGGAAAATCCAGGAAAATTAAAAACTCTAGAACCTTCTATGTAAGTTCATAAGGTTCTAAATGATGGCTCAAATTTGGAGGACAAGTCAGAAATTCAGATAGAAAATAAGAAGTGTTTATATTGGCCAACTTCTATAAATGATCAAAGACCAAAGCTAAGGGTGTATATAAATGGAATTGTGATTGTAGGCTTGATAGACACAGGAGTGGATTTGAGTATCATCACTCCAGAATCTTGGCATCCAAATTGGCCTGTTCAAAAGGCAGATGTTCAATTACTAAGAAATGGAACAATATCTTGAGTTAAACAAAGCATAATATGGGTTAACTATATTGGGACAGAAGGTCAAAGAGGAAAGCTAAAGCCGTATGTAGCTGATATTGCAATAAATGTATGGGGTTGTGACCTGCTAGAGCAATGGAATACCCAGATTAACATTCTTGCAATCCCAGGAAATTATAATTCTGGGAAGGATGTATTAAGGTACTATGCACAAAAGTCACAAGCCATTCAGGATGTACAAGAACATAAAGCAACTAACAAACCTTTATAGGTACCAGCAGCCCTACCTTTATAATAGTTAACTGAGAAGCCAATATGGTTAGCAATGACCTCTAGCTGAAGACAAATTGCAGGCTTTAGGACATTTGGTAGAGCAGCAATTATGCTCAACATATTGAGGAGTCAACTAGCCCTTGGAATTCTCCTGTTGTTGTTGTAGAAAAGTAATCTGGTAAATAATGGTGACAGATCTGAAGGCTGTCAACAAGGTAATTCAACCTATTGGCCCTTTACAGTCTGGAATTCCTCTGCCTTCTGTTACCCAAAGGATGGCCTCTTATAGTTATTGATTTGAAGGATTGCTTCTTCACTATACCTTTAAAAGAAAAGGATAGAGAAAAATTTGCCTTCACTGTGCCTACTTATAATAATTTTCAGCCTACTAGGAGATACTAGTGGACTATTCTACCATAGGGAATTCTCAATAGCCTCAGCATGTGTCAATACTTTATAGGTCAGCCTTTTGAAATAACACATAACCTATTGCATAATATATAATTTACCATTACATGGATGACATTTTGCTATCTGATTCAAATTTAGATAATTTAGAAAGAATGTTTGAGGAAGTAAAGATAGTTTTGCCTAAATGGTGATACAAATTGCTACTGAAAAGATTCAAAGAGGAGATTCTTTTAATTACCTAGGTTACAGAATAGGTTTACAGAAAATTAGGACACAAAAGGCACAAATTAGAGGAGACCAGTTACAAACTCTAAATGACTTTTAAAGATTGCTAGGAGACATTTCCAGTCTACAACCAAATGTTGGGATAACACCTGATTTAATTCATTTAAACAAAACCTTAGATTGTGACAAAGATTTGAATAGTCCCAGAGAATTGACAGTTGAAGCAGAAAAGGAACTAACGATGGTTGAGGAAAAATTACAGGAGGTACATGTGGACAGGGTGAATCCAAATCTTAGTTGTATTCTCATCATATTGCCTTCCATAATTTCTCCTATGGGAATTTTAATGCAGAAGGAAGATATTGTTTTAGAATAGATCTTTTCACTACACAAACTAAGTAAAAAATGAAAAACTTATATAGAAAAGGTCTCTAAATTAATTATAAAGGTAAACTGAGACTTTGTCAACTAGCAGGTATAGACCTAGTAGAAATTACAGTGACTTTCACTACTGATGAAATAAAAAGGTTATGAGAAGACAATGAACCATGGCATAGGGCTTGTGCTAATTTTCTTGGAAAAATTAGTATCAACAATCCCCAAAACAATAGACTTAACCTTATAAAGAAGAGAACTTCTTGGATTCTCTCTCGAATTGTATGTGATGCTCCAATAACTGGAGCCCATTCATTTTATACTGGTGCTAATAAATCACGGAAGGCAGGTTACAAATCAGAGGACTGGAGTAAGGTGGAACAAATCTCTTATACTTCTCTCTAGAAGGCAGAATTATATGCCATTCTTATGGTGCCTCTTAATATAGTTACTTATTTACATTATGGAGAAAGAGTTATTTTACATATTGAAACTGCTGAATTTATACATGATGATACAGAATTGACTTCATTGTTTATCCAGGTACAAGACATATGAGGAATAGTCTTTGTCTTATGTACATAATACACACCTGATCCCATACAGGTCTGCCAAGTCCTCTTGTACGAGGAAATGCATAAATTGATCAGTTATTGATTGCAAGCATCTTAGAGGCTTCAGAATTTCATAAAAAAGTCACATCAATAACAAAGGTTCAAAGAAAGAGTTTTCCATTACATGGCAACAAACTAAGGAGATTATAAAGAGATGCCATTCTTGCTCTTTATATAACCAAACACCACTACCTGCAGGGACTAACCTGAAGGGTACTCAAAGGAATAAAATCTGTCAGATGGATATATCCTACTTTTCAGAATTTGGAAAATTAAAATATGTACTTCACATCACTGACACTTATTCAGGCTTTCAGTGGGCAACTCCTTTAAGCTCAGCAAAAGCTGATTTAGTAATTGTACATTTATTAGAAGTTATGGCCATCATGGATATACCTGCACAAATAAAGACAGTTAATGGTCCAGCTTATGTCTCTAGGAAAATGAAACTTTTTTTTCTTATTATAACAATAAGCATGTTACAGGTATATCATACAATGCTACAGGTCAAGCAGTTATAGAAAAATCAAATCGAACTATAAAGAATATGTTAAACAAACAGAAAGGGGTGGAAAATATCACTAGTAATAGATTAGAAAATGCCTTATTAACCTTGAATTTTCTTAATGCCAATTAGAAAGGGACAACAGCAGCAGAAAGACATTGGATAATGGAAAAATCTGCTGAACTAAATCAATTTTTTATTTCAAGGATGTGCTTACCTCTCAATGGAAGCCATGAGATGTGCTACATTGGGGAAGAAGTTTTGCTTTTGTTTCCACAGAGGAGAAAAAATGTTGATACCATCAAAATTAATAAAGGTTCGGTTTAAAGAGGAGAAACCTCTTGGAAGGGAGAATAGACAGCTCATCCACGGTGATGATAATCATACAGGTGGTAAGAAAAACATAGGATGGGGGCAGGGTTCTGTTCTTATCCCTGCAGGAAAACACTCATCTTTGAAAAGTCCAAGAAACCTTGGATTTTTGAATATTGACAGTTGGAAAAATAACTACCCAATAGGGACTATCAAGAACACTGAATAGGTTCTGTAAGTATAAAAATCTAAGATATACATTTATATTTCTAAACTCATAGAGCTGGTTTTGGAATTGGACTCTGGCTCAGTCCCTCTCCAATTCTGAGCCTGTTGTTAAGAGACAAACCCAGAGTTTCTGGAGTTTCTGTCTCATGTCAAGAGACATGATATGGGACAGAAAGAAAAATGAATTTAGAGAACATTGTTGCTTTTCTTCATATCTATTTTTTGTCTTCATCATGCCTTTAATTGAATATATATGTCTGTGTATGTCTATATAAATAATGTTTAATTTTTCCACAATGAAAAGTGAGTTTTTCCTGCATTGATATTTGAAGTTTCCAGGAAGAATATGGGGACCTGTTTCAGGTACCAGCTGCATAAGACAGTTCCAACTTGGTTAGCTGAAATGGTGCACATCTTTTACAACATTCTGGCCAGACCACAACAAAATACTCAGAGACTATTTGCAATTTTACCAGACATTAATCTTGAACTTTAAACACCATTTCACTTTCACAGGATTCCCTAGAAAGAACGTTGCCCCCATGACAGCTGGAAGTATTTCAAGAGGACAACATCCCCTCTCCCAGCACAGTTTGTCCTCAGATAGAGACATCGTTTAGGGGTTGATTATAGTTGGTATACGGTTGAGGGTTGGGTGAGGAATTTTACAAGCTCAGGGATCTTTTTGGGAAAAAAAGAAAAATAGGATAATGGGATATTAGATTGGTGTTTGTGAGTTATTGTTTATAGATAATTACATTGGATACAAAGTTAAATTATATTGAATATTGTATGCTTGCTTCTACCTTTGTTTAAAACATTTTTATGTAATATATGTATATATACATATATATATATATATATATATATATATATATTTACCAAATTGCAGTGTATATTTCTACCTCTGATCAAGATGCGTATATATTGTTTACATTTGGAGGTCATTGTCCTCAATTATTGCACAGTTGTTTATTGTCTTAATCTTTAAGTTAGATAGATATTAAGAATTGTATTTCAATAGTCATCTATGTTTGTCATATTTATAGTTAGACTAATCAAGTTCTTTAGTAACATAGAAATTATATTCTGTATAAATAGATAATCTTCATCCTCTTCAAAGAACTGTAGAAAATGACATTTAATCCAACTTAGAGTTCTGTGGTAGGGGGACCCAATTGTTCTTGGTCACACTGATTTATTCCCAAGAGATTGTTGAGCACCAAAGACACTCAACTTGGAGCTTGTCTTCTTGGCGAATCCAGCCTCTGGGCAAGGAACTGCCCATACCTCAACTACTGACAAAACATATAGTATCTGGAAATGGATAAGCAGAACTGTCAAATCCTGCCAAGACAGGGTAAGACAGTTTGGAAATTTTTCTTGCCTTTACAAATGATCTGTTAATTATTCTAGGCTTTAGCCACAGTTGGTTGCTTCAATGTTGCAAACGTGACTTTGGGTGATTGCCCAGGTAACCAGTTGTCTCTGTGATTTGCTGCATGTTTTGGAAGTTGTTTGATTGCACTTTCTAATTACTCAGGTAGCATTATTTCCCTTCTTGGATCTTCGATGGGGTTGAAAACTGGATAAATATAGTTACTTTTCTCTCATGACTTAGCCAAGTTATTTATTATACAAGACTTAAGCTAGTTAGAATAAGATATTTGTTCTTATTGTGTATAATTTTGTAGTAGGTTTTGAACTCTCTTACTTAAACAAAAGTGGGAGGTGCTATGGGAGCTTCTGCTCCTTCATCCAATAGCCTTTGAGATACCAGCCTACTGGGATGTGGTCTCTTTCTCTTTAAAAAGAAGCAGCCCTCCTCTTTCTCTCTTACATCTGACTCCAGTTTCGGTGACGAGACTCCTTTCCCAGTCATGTAGGATAGTGTTCTGTAAGTTTTTTCCCTTCAAATAAATAAGTCTTTTAATAATAATGCCAAACTTGTGTGGGATTATTTTGGACATTAGGGTCCCTCCTTCTGCTACATACAAGAAGTACACCTCAACATCAAAAACAAATGTTACCTCAGAATAAAGGGTTGGTAAAAGGTTTTTCAATCAAATTGTCCTAAGAAGCAAGCTTGAATAGCTATCATGTATAACAAAATAGATTTCAAACCAAAATTAATCAAAAGAGAAGAGTATTAATTCATACTCATCAAAGGAAAAATTGACCATCTTTTTTTTACTTTCTCTAATGGATTTATTCATATCCCCTTGAAGACCTCTAGCATTGTACTATAGTTGGTTTTAAGGTCTTTTTCTTACATTTCAGTTATGTGTAATATTCAAGTTATTATGTTGTAGAATAGTAAGACTTTGCTGAAGACATATTGTCCTTGCTGCTGTTGACTATGTTCTTATGCTGATGTCTATGCATTTGAGTTTGTGGTGATTATGGGTTTAGGTGATGTTTGCTTACTTTGTCTTTGTTTTTACATTGTTTGTTTCATCTCTGTATTTTCAGAGAGTGTTTGGTAGTGTGTTGCCTGTTTTACCAACCTGCAAGTCTGGTATGTTCATGGTGAGTACTTGCTGGGTTTGAAGGATGGAGAATGAGGAAGTTAGGGGAAAATAACTTGTTACAGTGCTAGGACCACTCTTTGAGTTGGATTGTGGAAAACAGAGAGGGGAGAAGGTCTTGGAGTATTCTATCTGGTCTTCTGGGAGGAGGCATGTGGCCTGCGGTTTTGTACAGATTATCTGCTGAATTGGGGTCTGAGACATATAGTTGGATCTCGGAGAGAGGGCAAAAGGGAGATGGACTGTGGGATCTACAGGCGATGTGGACATGGTGGAGAGGAGGTAGCAGCTGTTGAATTGTTACAGTTCTGGGACAACCATGGAATTGGGTCTGACATATTTTTTCTTGAGAAATACACAGAATCTTCCCGTACTAGACAACAGAAGCTTATAACAATAGAAAAAAACACAGTACATTATCTGTTAACAAAAAAATCATTTCAA
Organism: Dicrostonyx torquatus; assembly: GCA_028555095.1. Classification (NCBI taxonomy): domain Eukaryota; kingdom Metazoa; phylum Chordata; class Mammalia; order Rodentia; family Cricetidae; genus Dicrostonyx; species Dicrostonyx torquatus. The sequence continues at coordinate 1,147,549 of JAQHUG010000319.1, forward strand.
ATTAGTTGTGTTTAGAGTGCAACGAAGAGGAACCCAGTGTTCCAGATATTTTGTCTTCCTCTTACTCCAAGTTTCCTGGTTTTATACCATTGTCTAATTTTGGGAAAACACTTTCTAATAATCACAGCTTTTTCCGAAATAAATTGTACTTGGAAGTTGGAAGCTGGAAGAAAGAGGTACGAGTGAGATTGGTATCACTTTTGTTTACACATGCACATGTACAGACACACGTACACACACATTGTGTGTGTTAAAGAATGGAAGGTCAAGCATATGGCACCATATTTCAAACAGTAAAACTGAATGAATTCATACTCTGCAATAGCTCATTCCACAGGGAGAATTCATGATCGAAAGTGTAAACCATATTTTAAAAATGTAGAATTATGGTTAAGGAGGACATAGGCACAAGGTAGGAACTGGCATCGCCCTAAACTGTCTTTTCAATATTTGTATTTGCACACCCATACAATTTATGCTTTCAGCTTCAATCATAGGAATCTCTCTTTTCACTGAATTTGGGGAATTAATCTGTTTATTGCCACAGGGCTATTGCTTGCAGGGTAAAGTCCCATCCACTGTCCAGGATCTGTCTCCTGTGGGGCTACATGGAGCTTCTCGCTGATTCTGCCTAATATCTCTACATATCTCTTCCAGCCTGGCTACATTCTCTTAATCCAGTGGGTGAAAACAGCTTTTTTATTAATGAATGACAGGAAAATATTCATAGTATACAGAGGAGAATCCCACATCAGATAAGAAATCTTAATTACCTTAAAAAGAGCTAGCATAGTATTTTAATAAAAAACATTTCAAATAGTTTCAAAGTATATATCTGTAAAATGACATTATGAAGGGAAAACACAACAGCTTTAAACATAATAGTTCATAGTTTTTTTTTTAAAACTTTAAATCACTTCAATTCAATTGAAAAATTCTTTCCTTTGAGAAGTATGATTTGATAATCATATTTATATTGACTTATATTCAAAATGTTGAATTGATCCAAGAGAGATCACTGGAGTGAATGCATGTGTCTTTTCTCAGTTTATGTTTTTTCTAAAAGTTAATGTTTATATGTCCTTTCATAAAGATATGATTTTCCTGACTGACGTACAGAAAGAATAACATCTTAAATTGTTTTGTTCACAAAGATTTCATGTTCCATTGTTTGGTTTTACAGCACTGTGAATTAATTAAATACACATGGTGGTATAAAAGAACAAAAGTGATTATGAAAGGCCTGTCAGTCACTGTTAAAATATTTCTACTTTAATTACTTCTCAAAAATATGTTTACAATAATTGTGATGAATGGAAACTTTTATCTTTAGAAATCATTTTTTAGTTGTAAAACATGTCTCAAGTGCATATTGCTATAAAGTAATATATTAATGAAAAACAAGTTCTTACTTTGTATTATATGGACAGAAAATGAACCACCAGAATCATACATTAATCTCATTGGAAATAGAAATTAGGCATTAGGAAACATATATTGGAGTATGTATGTGTGTGTGTGTGTTTGTGTGTGTATATGTATGTGTATATGTGTGTGTTTGTGCATGTGTGTATATGTGTGTGTATGTATGTATATGTGTGTGTATATGTGTGTGTGTATGTGTATGTGTGTGTATGTGTGTGTATGTATGTATATGTGTGTGTATATGTGTGTGTGTATGTGTATGTGTGTGTATGTTTGTGTGTTTGTGCATGTTCTTGTTTGCATACTTTTCTTCATATATATTAGAAAATGTAGGACACTTTGGAAATATTATATACAAAAATATATTTGAAGTCCGGAAAAATCATGGGGAATATGAGATAATCCCATTACACAAATCGCTGACTCAACAGCTTCATATTCCACAGAGTACAATATATTTTGAATAAAAAATAAGAAAAAATAATTTACAAGCCCTATCAAAAGTACTTAAAATGAATTTTCTATGCTTATTGGTATAGATTTTGGGCTGGAATAATAAGTATTGTAAAATGTTTATACTGCTAATAATTGTCATAGAGATTAGATGTTTTTCCAAGCAAAATATTATTGACTTTCTTCAACATAACAGAAAACTATACAATGCAAAAATTAATTTCAAAATGAATCAAATAGCTAAATATGAAATGAAGACTGAAAATCTCATGTGAGAAAACTGGAAATATGACATGACCTTAAATTGAGACAATGTTTTCCTATAGAATCTTAAGAGCATAAGTATAAAAAGCCAGCATAGAAAAAAAGAGAGTACAGCTATTGAGGAACTTTCAACACAGAGCATGAGAAAAATCAACAAAATAAGATGACAACCTATAAAATGGAAGAAAATATTTTTGTCAGTATATGTGACATGGGGATAGTATTTAATATACAGAAAATATTCAAGGAACTGAGAAACAAATCAAATATTTAAAATATAGGTGAATAAATGCTTTAAATTGTTAAATTTAGACACATTTTTAAGAAGTTTATTTTCAAAAAAGCTTGTTGCAAATATTTCTTACAGGGTTATATAACTTTTCCTTTAAAGAGTCATGCATTTTAAATTTCTACAATAATTTATAATTGAATAAAATGTGTTTTTGTTATTGAGTTTAATGTAATCAAAGCAAAAAAAAATGAAGTAAGGTTAATCAAAATGATCTGGATCACTAGCACACAAGTGTCTAATACAGCCACAAGACATTATTCTGTATTTATTTACCATAGTAGTTTCTCTTTGTAATTGTGGTACTTATTGTAGTTTTCTAGTTCATAATGAACTATTGAGTCATAAATGGAAAGAGTCTCTCTCTCTCTCTCTCTCTCTCTCTCTCTCTCTCTCTCTCTCTCTCTCTCTCTTTTAATGATTCTGAGTATGTTAACCTTCCTCTTAAACTCAATTTGCTTGTGTATGAAATTAGTTAACCTAACTTCTGGACTATTCACCAAATTTTCTCTTACATGGTTACAAATCTCCAATGTGGATTAATTACTGGAATTAAAACCTTGATATTTATAAAGGGGAATCTCACTTGTTAATACAGTTTTAACAGATTAAGGCTTTATGTCAGTCTAACTGCGTTCGTTTTCGGGGTCCCTAAATCAATTAACTTCTCTCCTGAATCTGTGAAAATCCCTTATATTTTAGTTAAAAAAAAAAAAAGGTAGTGTGGTTCACTAGATGATCTTCCCACACAAGGAGTCATTGACACATTTTGTGAATAGATGCTAACTAGGTTGGAGGCTCTGCAGGGGTTCCTATATTAACTCTTCAGTCCTTTTAACTACCCTCACAAAATGCTTGTCAGTGTACCTACAAGTGTGGTAGCTAGGTTCCAACAGAAAGCATTTAAAGAGGTGTTTATGGAAATGTAACCAGTCTGGCTGGGATGAGGTTTCTCTAGGGAGGAATGTGTCCTTCTGCTTGGCTATTAGACTACTGAATGAATGGAAAACAAGAAACTGATATTTTCCCAGAAATTTAATGCTGTAAGAAGAAAAGCCTGCACTGAGGGCAGTCAAAGGTGTAACTTGTCTCACTGAGAAAGCTTTACAATTTGTTAGACAATCTTTTATGAAAGAGCTGAGCCAAGACAATGATGAGTGAGACCACAATTTGCAAAGAACTGCTTAATAGCACAGACCTCTCTCTATTTAAATTGTACTCTCATGTGAGGACAACCAAAATAGACCTGATTCACTGGACATCTTTTCTCCTTTTCTCACTCTGAGGACATTGAAGGCATTTCATTTTTCTACTATTTACCATTATGTTTTTGGCTTATTTGTGGAAGATAGCCCAGCTTGGCCTCTTAGAATTTATGCTCCTACTTTCATAACTCCCATTCCTTTTTTTTTACCGGAGGGCTCATGTTGCATCCTTCTTTAATCTTCCACACTTCCCAACTCTGAAAGTAAAACCAAGCAGTATTATTTATTATCTCCCCAAAATAACTTTTATTGTACTTTTATATTTATTAATTTTATTTTTGTGTATAAATACATTGTCTTCATGTAGGTATGTGAACCATGTGAATGTCTTCGGCTCACAAAAGTCAGGAGAGGCCACTGAGGTTCATTAAACTGGATTTGTGAATGGATGTGAGCTAGCATGTGGTTTCTGAGAATTAAATCTGAATCCTCTGTGGAAAGCCTGTGTTCTTAGACACTAAGACATCTCCTAGTCACATTCATTTTAGTACTGGTGTTCTTGAAATACAAACTTGACCAATTTTAATGAGTTTAGTGTTCTATTTCTATTTTTCAAATGGTTAAATTCGGAAATAAATGATAAATTTACTTTACTTCTCACAATCTATCCATGGTGAGAAAAAAACAATTCTTTTGCTTTCAACTTAGCATATATAAGAAGTAAATTTAAAATGCATACACCAGTTCTCTAAGGAAAAGAAAAATCTGTATGTTGGAATTGTTTCATCTTGTCATCCTGTTTTATAGATGCCACAGCCAAAAAATAAAAAAAAAATGATTTTTGGAAGTGAATGATTTAGAAAAAAATAGTATATGGAAATAGACCTGCGATAATTCAGAAAGGTAAATTTTAGTTTTATTTTAAATATGGTTATATTCACATGCTCCAAGCTGTTATACTCCTTTGATTTTATATAGAGCCTACGCCAGTAGGTCTCTTTGTAGCTTTTAGGAATGTGCTGGACCTTTTCTGTACACACACTGAGTACTTTCTCTTCCCTCTGTCTCACTTTCAAGTCTTCTTCTGTACCTCTCTTAATGGAATTTCTGCTTCCACAACATTTTTCTAATTACAGTATGAGAAATTTTACTAAACTTGTTTCTCCAAGTTTCCTCAAGTTAAGCATGTTACAGGAATTCATGGTTTTTGTTGTTGCTGTTTTATAACTTGCCCCCAAACCTGTTCTCACATTGAAGTTCCTTTTCAGAATTTCCTTCAAATTTTATTAGTTATAATAGTCTATATTTTTATCTTCATCTCCTACTGTGCTATACTGGTTGTGTCAAACTAAACTGTTAATCTCATAAAATAAACTCCACAACACCAAAACGTAAGTCAGTTTTGTTTATTATTGCATCACCAGTACATTTGTACAGTACTCTTATTCAATATATTTCAGTAAATCATACACAAAAATTTTTGCTAAATTATTTTTAATTATTATTAGTTCTGATTTTTCTTTCAAAATTAATGAACACATAAATGCAAAATGAGTCCAGAAGTGGAGATGCAGGTAACATTTAAAAACAGTTCCCCAGCCCGGAGAAGAAAGAGAACCATAAACATTTTAAGATCATAAACAATCAGAATTGTAAGAAGAATCAGTGTTCTTGTAATTTTAGATGGTTTTTGAATAATTTAGGGACCGTGGAGGCTTTTTTCCAAAAGGCAGTACTAAGTTCAGGGCATCTTTGACTACATAGCACAAAAGGAGTCAGTGGATAACACGTTGTTTTCATACATAATCCCCACACACATTCACACACACATTTGTTACTAGAAGAAGAGATGCTGGTCCATTGAGCCACAATAATGTGCTATTTTATGCTGCCTAGTGTCAATGCTGGTAACCTCAAATGATAAACTTTAATTGAACAAAATATTACTATACTATTTGGAAATAAAATTTGTAGAATACATACTGAACAATTGCTAAAACTTAAAGAAAAATGTATATGGAGCCAAATTTTAAATAATAGCACATACTAGATGAAATCCAAATGTGGGGGAAAAGCAACAAAATTAATACATAACATGCTTTATAGTAGTCATTATGAGTATGTCATATCTGCAAGCAACTACAAAATTTTATATTAGAAAAATAAAATTAAATAAATATTTTAAAATGTTATATATTGTTCAATGTACACGTAATACATACAGTTTGTCAAAATGAACTAAAGTAGAAATCTAAATTAAATCTATCTATATAAATCACTATAAAGAGAAGTGAATATTTACAATATTCTGGCTTAGGGAAACATTAAAACTTGTCAGGAGACATAAAGTGAGCTTTTGGCATGTGAATGTCTTCCTTTTATGTGTTCACAGAGAATACAACTTACAAAAATATAACCAATTAAATAGAAATTAAACAATTCTGTATATATACACATAGATATCACATACACAAGAAGATACTAAAAAATCTAAATATGAACCAATAACCAAAATGTATCAAAGAGCAATAGACATGAATAATTTAAATCTGTCATTCTTATATATTTCAAATACAGCACTTTGGGAAAATGCATTAATTACATTGTTTATTCAGGGTAGAGCAATAAATCATTGCTTAAGAACAATGGCTCTCCCAGGGAACCAGGTTTCAATTACCAGCACCCACATGACATCTCCCAGTTGTCTGAAACTATGGCTTCTGAGGACCCAAAACCCTCACATAGTTATACATGCAAGCAAAACATCAGCACACGTAAAATAAACACTTCTTTAATAAAGAAATTAGATTAAAACTTTAATTATTGTTCTTCAAGCAGAGTAACTTGTTGGATATTTAAAAACCATTCAGAAACTTTCATAAACTTTATTAACTATATTTGTTATTTCAATAATAATATGTAATATATTTTCTTTCCAGAGCTGTGTGCATTTGTAAGAGAGAGGAGATGATTTCACAGACAGTTAAAAATAAGATGAAGAGAGTCTTCCTATATCTGCTTACTTGCCTGATTCTGGTTTTCATGGTTGTATCTCTAAAAAATTGTTTTCGTTTACATGTCTCATGGTAAAAGTCAACATTCTTCATTATGAACTTGATAACATTGAACATGGCCTCTAAATTCTTAATATATGCACCTAAAAATCTTCCTGGGGATTACTGAACAAAGTTACCTCACAGCATTGCTGAATAATTGGCTCTCTCATTGCCTAGAAAATTTCAAATTTATTTCCTCAACATGAAACATTCCCATCTCCTAGCTCATCAGAAATGACTAACCAAGAAGTTTACTGCCTGTTTGCTTCTTATATCCTGATATTATATTAAAGCAAAAATAATGTATTTTCCATATACTTGATTCAGCTATGTCTCTTTTGATTGTGATTAGGATCACATAGAATGTCATTCATCCACATTGCCCTGTCAGCCATAAATGGATCCTGATGGGAGTGGTTGTGTGACACTGATCACTTTATGACCTTAGGCAGCTTTGAAGTAGGACAAATCTCGAACTCGCACAATATTTCGTCTTACAAATTATACTTAAAATCATGACTGTTTTTAAATCAAAAGTTTTAAGGTGGCTTTTCCAGTGACCTATTCTTATTTTCTACCACCCATCCTTATTTTCATTTAAATTAAAATGAATGGTGTAAAGTGACACATTCTCAGGCTATTTAGAATAGTTTGATTGGCTGGAAGAGAAGCAAAGATAAAGAGTTCTCTTGTTGTTTTTATATGTGGGCTTTTTAAAAAATAGAAAATAGTTAATGAGAATAAGGGGGATTTTTCTTAAAAGACCAAAAGGATGAAAAACTCTAGTAATCAAAATATATTTAAAGAAAGATGTCCATGATTCCACATTAAATATCATAGTTGTGACTATAATTACAATTATTTAAAACTGTCAAGGTGTAATGTTTGAAAAAGATGAATAAGCATATACCATAGGAAGATTAAAAATCAGCTCTTTATCTCCTCAGATAACTGAAAGTAAAAATTTCCTTTAGAAAAGTTTCCATGTGTGATTTTGTGAAGATCTATTTTTTGAACAAGCATTGAGATAATATTGTATCCTCTGTCATTTTTACATGTATTTGTATGATTATTTTTCTATTTTAATACTGATTACGTGTGATAGTTTGAGCAACCACTGGGTTCATTTCACTATTCTTTCTCCTGTACACATGTTCTATTATCTCCAAATCCTATTAATTTCTAGAAAGTAGTATTTTATTTTCCATTGTTATGTAAGTATTGATACAAAAACATTGATCTAATATAACACTATCTAACCTATGTTTTAATTGGCATTCCTAACTAGAATTCTGTTCTAACTGTGGAATCAGTATTCTTTAAACACAATTCTTTCTGTCAACTTTTTTCACCATACCATCCCAAAGTCAATTAATTAACAATCTCTGATCTCTTCCAATGATACTCTTCATCTTATTATTTAATGTCCTTATTACAAAGGCCAGAAAGAACTATGCATCCATATTTCCTGCAACTATTTCCTGGCAATGCTCTCATTCTCTAGTGGTCATCCTTAAGTCGGGATTAGTATAACAGTCTGTCACGTGTCTCTTAGTGGGAACTAGTGTTGGAATGCCATAACTTCAGTTGTGTGAGGGGCTGAAGTCATAACATATTAGATGCAAGGCTGTTCTGTGCTAAAGAGTAAATTCACAAATATATTGGGCAAGTTAATGATAGCCTGCTGTTTAAGAAATTGAAAGGTAAATGGGGGAGAGGGAGGAAAACTGGCAGGAGACAGGGATGAAGGAAGAAAAAAGGAAGGATAGCATCAAAGAAAAGAGAAAAATGAGAAAAGAAAGGAAAAAATAGGGAAGTGAAGCTCAGTGGTAGAGTACCTCATAGCAAGCATGGTTCTCAGGGTCCCTAGGTCAGCCAAACAAACAATAAAATATTAAACAATGAAAACAGCTTTTTAAAATATATTCTCTTACCTACCTAAATATTTTCAATACTATCTTCAAATTAAATTTCTACATTTTTTCAATTATTGTTTTTCTTTTTTATATATTTGTTTGTTTGTTTATTTTCCTCATCAGAGGTTCCCTTTCTTGTCTCTCAGTCGCTCTCTCCCCACTATGCTTCTGCTGCCCCACCCCACCCATCCATTCCTCCTCCATTTCTATTCAGACGAGTTAGTGTTTCTCATAGCATATAAAGTTGCAGTAAGATTAAGAACCTTGAATTAATGTTGGGCAGGGAAACCCCTTAAGAGAAATAAGGTCCTCAAAAAGATCAGACGGAGTCCCACAAGAAATCCAAGTTACCCATCTATAACGTATATGTACAGGGCCTAGGTCAGGCCCATTCAGGCTGAGTCCCTCTGAGTATGGGATAGCTGGTTCTGTGTGTCCCTTCTGGCCAATACCATCCTTTCTCCCTTTCTTCTACAAGATTTTCTGAACTCCACCTGGTATTTGACTGTGGTTCTACGACATTTGCTGGATAAATCCTCTCAGGTAACAATTGGGGCTAGGCGCCAATCTGATCACAGAGATAGCCAGTTCAGGTTATATATGTGCTATTGCTAGAGTCTTAGCTGAGGTTATCTTTGTAGATTTCTGGGAGATTCCTTCTGCATGTATTTTTCCTGTCTCCAAGAATTCATCCCTTTCTAGTAGTACCTTTCTGTGCTGTACCCTGAACATGATAACTCTAGTAGGCCCCTCCAGCCATCCAGGGTCCACTCAAGAGCTCCCTTCTATTTCTTCTTCCCAGGCAGATCCCAGTGTTCCTATTTCCTCTTGTTTATAGGTCTGTGGAATACAGCATAGTTATCCTTTCTTTACAGCTAATATCTGCTTATTAGTGAGGACATACCATCTTTGTCTTTCTTAGTCTGGGTTACCTCACTCAGGATGATTTTTTTCTAGTTACTTCAATTTGCCTTCAAATTTCCTGGTGTCCTTGTTTTTAACAGCTGAGTAACACATTTTCTTTATCCATTCTTAGTTTAAAGGGCATCTAGGTTCCTTCCTGGTTCTGGTTATTACCAATCAAACTTCTGTGAAAATAGCTGAATAAATATCCTTGTGGTATTGTTCAGCATCCTTTGGATATAAACCCAAGAGTGCTAGAGCTGGGTCTCATGTTAGACTGATTCCAAGTTTATAGAGAAATGGCCACACTGATTTTTTTTAAGTGAATGAAGAAGCTTACACTCCCACCAGCAACCGAAGAGTCTTCTTCCTCTTGATCCACACCCTTTCCAGCATTAGCTGTCACTTGTGTTTTTCATCTTGACCATTCTATCAGGTGTAAGATAGAATCTCAGAGATGTTTTGATTTACTTATCCCTACATGGATAAGGATATTGAACATCTTCTTAAGAGTTTCTTGGCCATTTGTGATTCTTCTGTTGAGAATTCTCTGTTTAAATTTGTACACCATTTTTAATTGTATTATTTGGTTTGTTGGTATCTAGTCTCTTGTATTCTTTTTTTTTGAAGTTTTTTTTTTTCTTTTTAATTGAGTACTTCATTCAGACATTTCTTCTGCTGGCTTCTGCTATGGAAGCAGCTAGGTCCCCACATCAATATCACAACTGACTTGACCGAGTGAACATGGGCCCCAAACCAGGGCTTTTGGAACAGCAAAACAATAAGTGAAACCCAAGCCTCTCCTTTCACTCAGGAAGGACTGGGAGTCACTGGGTCCAAATCCCACCCTGCAACTGTAGACACCTTGGAGTCTGGACTGCACAGAAACTTGGGAGCTCGGAAAAAGGTAGCAATCCCATGTACTCTAACTCAAGCACCTGACCACCAGCCTCTTCCAATAGGAAGATCCACCCTTGAAGGAGTTTTGGCAATGGCATCTACTTAATTTCCCAAAGAGGTGTAAGATATAGCAAAAGGAATACAACGGGTCAGAATAAGTCAGCTTTCTCATGATGAACTTTCCTTAGTAACAACTTTTGGTTGTTGAGGAGCCACAGCACAGCATTTCAAAGCGACACAATCCGGGGCAATCACAGAATACGTCCAGCAGTGGCTTAATGTTCAAGGACAGGTTTACATAGGACATAGGTGTACACACCCTTTTCTTCAGTGTATATGGCAAGTAGCCAAGACCCCTGATCATTAAAATAAGTTATTTTGTACATTACAGTGCACAGAGGAAAGGAACTCTCACAGAGGTGACCAAAAGGCATTGTACAGAAAGTCTCATGAGGAGTGGCAGCCAGGGCCTGCGCCTTCAGGAGCTTGACCCCTGCTCTTTGGCTGCAGTGGCCTTAGGAGCAGCTGTTTGCTCCACCTGCTCAACTGGCTTTGCCTCCTCTTCCTCCTCCTCGTCTTGGGGCTGGAGGTCCGGGTATTTCTGCATGCACTCCTGCATGGCCCGAAACTGGTCTATACAGTCTGATCCCTTGATTTCCTCTTCGCTGTAGTGGAAACAGGAAAAGGCAGACTTGAACTGTTCCCCACAGGGGCCACTGGCCGTTCCCCCAAGGCATGGGCAATTCCAGTTAATGTCTCCATTGGGCAGTATCAATCCATGCTCCTCATAGGAATCATTGGGGTCATCAGCCACCAGCTCCGCACTGCTAGGAGTTTCACGGTCTTCTTTGGTCATAAATATGATCCGATCCTTCCCTTCTTGCTGGCAGTAGGACATGGTTGTTCCCGACGCCTGCAGCTCTCCGAGGCAGCCAGCGCGGCCGTAGCGTACACACCTTTCTCTTGTATTCTTTATATATTTTGGAATTCTATTGAATTTGTGGTTGATGAGGATCTTTTCCTATTCTATAGGCTTTTGTTTTGTACTATTGAACATGTCCTTTGCATTACAGAAACTTCAATTTTCATGAGGTTCCATTTATTAATTGTTGACCTTAATGTTTGTGGTGTCGATATTCTGTTCAAGAAATTGTCTCCTGTGCCAATGCATGCAAAATTATATCCCACTTTCTCTTTTATGAAATTTTGCTTATCTGGATTTATGTGGAGGTCTTTGATCCATTTCGACTTGAGTTTTTATTATAGATTCACTAGGCAATAGTTCCCAAGTGGTCTTCTATGGCCTAAAGCTCCAGCAAGCTCTTGCCTTAACTTATGTGTACTGTTCAGCTTTTCCTCTTACTACTCAACAATGAGGATTAATTCCTTTACTAATGAAAGATTGCTTTCTTAATCAAAATTAGAAACAATGCTTTCTCCAGTTTTGTGTTTATTTCAGTTTTCTCTAAATAGCCCAGTCTTCACAGGCAACCAAATAAGTACTACATGTTGTGTGTTTTACCTTACTTGCTGCTGTGACAAGGTAAATTGGAAGAATAAGTTATCATTGATCACGAAGCAGAAAGGCTGATCAGGAAAAAGGTCCAGGCTGGAAGTGAGCAAACCCCATCCACAGTAATCTTCTTCCAATGAGGCAACTACTACAAATCCTACGGCCTTCCTCAAGGACACTAAGATCTGGGGAAAAAGAGGTCAAACAGACCAGCCTCTAGAACGAAACTTGACCATGGTGGTCATACTTGGAATGCTAGAACTCTGAAGATTAAGGCTAGAAGTTTATCATGAATTCAAGTGTATTCCAAATTTAATAGTTAATGGTTAGATTGCATATTGTTACCATAACTCAAAATAAATGTAAATATGTAAGTAAATAAGTTCCAGTAAATATCTAAGCATGATGGTTCGGTATATAATTATTCAAAATGTAATAAAAAAAGCTTCAGATCTGATCTAGCCACCCCCACCGGAGGAGAAAGGACCGTGCAGCAGGCCCTTGGAGAGGGCTTCCGATCTACCCACCCCCACCGGAAGAGGAGAA
>JAQHUG010000319.1:1174174-1185476 GCA_028555095.1 Dicrostonyx torquatus
CTGAACAGAGAATTCTCAACAGAAGAAGTTCAAATGGCCAAAAGATACTTAAGGTCATGTTCAACTTCCTTAGCAATCAGGGAAATGCAAATCAAAATGACTTTGAGATATCATCTTACACCTGTCAGGATGGCTAAAATCAAAAACACCAATGATAACTTGAATTTTTCAAAGAAAAATAAAAAAGAACAAAATTTTCTCAAGATATACTTCAATACAAGATAATTGACTTTTGGGTGATTTGTCTTAATATTTTCTACTTTCCTAAAACTGGGTAGCTACATTCCATAAAGATCTATAAAATATACATTTTATTGGTTTAATTCTCTCTTTTAAGGTTTAAACAGATTTAATATTTTACTAAAATATTAAAAACATACTTGTTTACTTAATCAAATCCAAAATAAATTCAAAGAATCAAGATATTTTCTTTTCTCAAAGCTGTATTTTTCCATTAGTAGAATTCTATCTTCTCCTATCTCTTCAGGTTAGAAATGTGTTTCATATCAATAATATTTTTCCTATGTTGTTAGTTTCAAGTCTAAGTACTTAATAAATTTTAATACTCTCTTAATAGAATATTTAAAATGTCTAAGTACTTAATAAATTTTAATACTCTCTTAATAGAATATTTATTTAACTTTTAAATTTAATTCTATCATAAATATCTATGATTGAATATGTTTTACCTCTTTTAAGTAGGAATACTTTGAGTTAACGTTTTAAAGAGGATTTTTGTATCATAATTTTTTTTTCATATTCCAATTTACTTTACAGTGATCTGTCTTAAGCAGCTAACATTATTTTCCCCTAACAATTTTCAAATTCTTGCTAACACTTGTAGCAGAATGTAAGTAAATATTACCTGTAATATGTAGTGTTTATTTCTTGACATTATTTTTAAACATTCTAGATTTGTTTAATTTATATTTCACTTGTTAATTTCTAACTTGTTAGTTTCTAATTCTAATTTTGGCTGAATATTTTTTATTTGTGTTTTTAATTATTTCTACTCAAATCTGTGTGAATAATCTTCTTAGTATTATGCAATTCAGGATTAGTTTCCATGTTGTAATAAGGGGCAGCTGTGTCCCGCCCAGCTCCCAGCTGCCCAGCCTAGCTTACATTCAAAATAACCACACACAAAATGGATTCATTTAACACCCTGTCTGGCCATTAGTTCTAACCTCTTATACATATTAGTCTAACTCACATTTAGTAATCTGGGTATCACCACGTGTTGTGGCTTACCGGCATGACTCTAACCAGTGTCCATCTCGGACAGGAGCATCGTGGCGTCTGGCACACTTCCTTTCTTCCCCGAACTCTTTTCTGTATACTCCACCCACCTAAGGTCTGCCGTATCAAAAAGCCAATGCTGTTTTCTTTATTCAATCAATGAAAACAACTCAAATACAGAAGATCCCTCCTACACCATTTCTCCTTTTTTAGTTTAAACAAAAAAGAAAGGCTTTTATTTTAACATAGTAAAGTCACATATAACAGAAAAGTTATCAAGCAAGAATTACAGTTACAATCTATTTTATATCTATTTATATCTATTTTATCTTTTATCATAACTAAGGAAAACTATCATTATAACTATCCATTCTTCAATTCCATCAAAGACTCCAGAAGGATATAATATTATCTAAGTAAACAAGAAATAAGCAACTTCCAATCTCTACAAGTAACAGAGACATCTCACTGCCTGGACAGTCACCCAAAGTTCCTCTGTATCATTGGGGCATCATCTTCAGACTACAGGCCCATAGCATCCAGCAGGCATTTCCATGAATCAGGAAAATTCAAAGACAGTTCAGTCATTTTTTTCTGTGTCCTGCAGAATGTCTCACAGACTCTTTTATGAATCAGTAACCCTAAAGGATCATCTCACCTTTAGGCAAGTTCAGCAGTCCTCTTTCTGTGGGTTCTTTGTGTCCATTTAAGCAGCTAGCAAACTCCATAAGTAGCCTCTTCGATACCCATCTTCCTCTTGAAGTAGCTTGGTGCTGTCAGGAGCAGACGTGTCTCATTGTTATGAAAATCCCTAAGCTATTAAAACATTGAATGCCATATTCTATAGTCTTTGGGAGATATGAAGAATGCCTATCTAACTGAAATATAACTATGCATATCTAGAAAATCTAACTAACATGACTACAAACTTGACTATTATAGATGATTATCCATTAACAATCTATATCTTCCTAATTATACATTACATTTTAATGAACTACACAATCACAATATCTTAATCAAGATCAAAAATACATATAACAAGATTGATCTTAAACTTATATCACAAAGCAAAATTTATATCAATGCAAATTATTCATGTCTATATCCTCTCCCCATTTAAATGTAAAAAAGCATTTATAAACAATATTAGGGAATATGGACATAGTTATTTCTCTCCAAACTTCCTCCTGCTGAATGGGGGCACTGTTAATTAGGTCTTTCATGGTATAACCTGTGTGGCAGGTACATTTCAATCATCAGTTGAATGAAGCAATTTTCTGAAGGTGTTCATGGTGTCCTTTCAGGAGGGTGTGGTCTATCATATCAGATTGGTGTAGGAGATGTCCACAGGTTCCCATATTCTATGAAAACAAAAGAAGAACCTCTGCGAAGCATTATATCCTTAGACCCATATTTGGAAATAATAATACCTTCAAAACATATATAGTGGTTTAGCTTGGCAGTCCATTTAATGAGATGTCTCTTTGTACTTAGCTCCTTAATAGTCAAAAATTTTAAAGAAAACACAATAAAACACATAATCCAGACATTCTGTGAATTTTCCATGTTTACGTGGCTTATTTTTCTTATTTCTTTTAATCTATAACTATCTATACTCTGTGTCTTTAAAGACTTTACCTTTTCTTTTTTAAGGCATTGTTTATTTTATTACTTTTTTTATATTCTCTCTCTCAAGCCTACATACATTTATTTAACAGTATGACCTATTTAGAAGTCTTTTATGTCTGAATCCACCTTATTATGAATCTGTAATTCCTTAATGTACAGAAATATAGTTTTGCTTTGCGCTTTTAAAATGCTTAGCTCTTAAGAATCTATAAGCTGTGACAATTTCAGATCCAATACAGTTTTTGCCTGCTTGCTCTGCCCAGTCCAACATGGAGACTCTCGTGCCTCTGAGCCGAGCACATTGCACAGCTATCATGGCAGAGCTGCTTGTACCTTGAGCTGGCGGCACGCAATGCCCCCCTTCCATGCGGGAGCCAAGCTCAGCAGTCCAACCTGGAGAATGAGCCTTTTATCTGAGTTACAGCTGAATCTGCTATGAAGAGGAAAGCACAGCCTGGAAACATTTCCGTGTATGGCTGCGGAAATTCGCTATGCTCTCCTGCCTGAATAGCCTGATCCCACCGTCTGCCCCAGCAGGAAGAGCTGAGCCACAGCATGGTCTCAGCTACTTTCTTCCTGATACCCAACTGGCAGACAAACATCCAGTCCCAGAAAAGACATTGAAATGCTTTATAGCCAGAGTTTGCGCTGGCAGCACAGCCCAGGAAGCCCCATTTGAAAACCGCAGCAGCATTTTATCTGTTGCTTTGCTGAGTCAGGAAATCTCTCTTAAAGGAGCTATGGCACGCCATCCACAAACAGGAAAAACCTGTGTTAAATTCTCTTCTTTTTAAGCCCTCTCAGGTTTTTAAGTGGATTTAGCTGGCCATGTTGGTGCGCCAAACAATTGTAAAAAGGGGCGGCTGTGTCCTGCCCAGCTCCCAGCCGCCCAGCCTAGCTTACATTCAAAATAACCACACACAAAATGGATTCATTTAACACACTGCCTGGCCATTAGTTCTAACCTCTTATATATATTAGTCTAACCCATATTTAGTAATCTGGGTATCACCACGTGTTGTGGCTTACCGGCATGAGTCAAACCAGTGTCCATTTCGGACAAGAGCATCATGGCATCTGGCACACTTTCTTTCTTCCCCACTGTTCTGTCTACTCTGCCCACCTAAGGGCTGCCCTATCAAAAAGCCAAGGCAGTGTTCTTTGTTCAACCAATGAAAACAACCCAAATATAGAAGATCCCTCCTACACCATTTCCATCTGTTATAAAGTTAGAAAATCCTTCTTTAATCAAGCACTATTATTTCTAATGAAAGTGGTGTCTAAAGATTTACTAATGAAAGTGAATAGGGTTATCTTTGTTGTACTAATGTAAGAACTTACATGAACTGTTATGGGAAAAAGGAAAACAGAAAGCTACATAATCATTATCATCCAAGTAATCAGATAATATTGCAAAGCTCATTTTCAGTTTCAAAAGAGAGATGGAATGGATTGCCCTCCTTTTAAATTGATTTTATTTTCTTTCATTTCTTTGAAAAGTTGACTTTGTTTTCCTACATTCACCACATAACTTCATAACTTCACTTACTTTTGCTCTCTACTAAGTTCTTTTCTTTGTAAACACAATTCTTACAGTTCACTAGAGCTCGGCTATGCACAATACCTAATTTTTTTTTTTTTTGTGTGTGTGTGTGTATAGATGCCATGGAACGTGAACTACAAGACAGCAAGAAAGGAATAATAATGAACTCATTTACAGTAGCATGGACTCATTATGTCAGCTGCTGATATTCTCCAGCAGTGAATTCTTCCTGGCAAACAGCCTCCCAAGAGAAAATCTTTAGTCTGACTAAAGAAAATAATACTACATTGTACACGTTTGTTGAAATCTGGGATTTCTGATTTAGCAATAGTAGGACTTTAAGGAAAATCATATATTTGATTTTCAGTCGTAGGTGCTTTTTAATGAATATATGTAAAATAAATTTATTTAATGTGTATATAATTTGTGTATATAAACATATCACAAAAGTAATTTTGCATAAACTAGCTTTATTAATGCATAGGAATTGTTTCTGAGTTATGAATCACCATGATTCACATAGATCTGCACAACATCCATATAAATTATCAATTTCATTTTAGAGTACACTAAATCATACACTGTTTTAGAGAATTAGCCCTCACACAGTTGTATTACATGCAAATACAAATGCACACCTTTTCCTACTAATGTGTTCACATTTTAACAGCCATTGTCAGTTTCATTAAATACAAAAAAACCCTTGACACTCCATTTAACAATTCCCGGGCATTCCTGCACAGATCTCCAAGGAAGCAGCATGTGTCCCTGTCCCAGCTGAGAAAAGGTACCGGCCATGTGCCTGGCATGGATGGGAACAATGGGTTAATATAACTTATGGGAGCTAGTAAGAAGCCTGAGATAATGGGCCAATCAGTTAATAACCTAATGTAGACTCTCTGTGTGATTTTCTTTGGGGCTTGCCAGCTGTGGGGTACTTGGCAGGACAGAAACCCCAACAAGCGGGCCCCTCGTGTTACACATTTTTTTTAATATTCATCTAATTAGACTTTGATCCTAAGGCACTAAAGTGAGTGATGTTCCTTGCAGAATAAAACATACCTAGTGATGACATCTACTGACTGTCACAACTTACTTTTTACTTCTTTCAAGATACATGCTAGTCATGAGATTGTGATATTCTTCCTAGAATATGCACAAGCCTACTTAAAAACAAAGAAATAAGTTGTGGTCTCTATGTTTCTTTGCACCATGTGTAACATGAAGATTGGTGCTGTAGGAATCAGACAGCCAATAACCTTTGTTATCTGCCCTGGGGTGTGGTCTTATACTATTTATGCTAATCAAAGCATGTGTCTGGCCTCTTTTATAGCTGCTGGGTTCGGTTTCTATTTCTGTTCCAGCAGAAGATTCTGATTTGTGAGTCTACCTCTAAATAATTAACTGTCTATTATTCTCAATTCTGAGCTAGTGTGAGATTTCTTTTAAGCGTCCTTCTTCACATTGGTACAAATGCATGATGTTACTTTTTAGACAGAAGTTTTTGTTCCACCTAGTCCCTTAGCCATTCAATCCCAAATAAATACACAAAGGCTTATATTAATCATAAATTCTTTGGCCATTTCTAGGCTTGTTACTAATTATCTCTAACAACTTAAATTCACCCATAATTCTTGTCCAAGTGTAGCTTCATGGATTAGTGTCTTTTTTCAGTAAGACATTATCATCTTGTTTTCTCTGAAATGTTGTTGCCTCTGGCTCGTGATTGACTCTCTGCCTTTATTTTTTCCAGAATTCTCGTTGTCTGGTTGCCCTGCCTATACGTCCTGCCTGGCTATGGGCCAATCAGTGTTTTATTAAGCCAATATGAGTGACAGATCTTTACAGTATACAAGAACATTAACCCTCATCACTTCTTTATAGTCTATTAAATATTATAATTTCTTAACATCATTTCAAATTATATTTTTGAACCTACACTGTACAATATTGTTGAGTATATCACAAGCAAATTATAGTTATATATTTAGATACTATTCTGCATAAACTGTATGACTTTCTCTGATGTATCATACTATCATTTTTCTCATTTGGCAAATAGTTCTGAAATACTGTAGATGTAACATGGTTTCCTTAAAACAAAAATGATAATTTCAATGATTTTCTTATCTTAAGATAAAACAAGGTCAAAATTTGAGATGTTGTTAACATGTATAGAAAATTATAGCACAGTAATAAAATGAAACAAAGTTATTTTAATTTCCTCATATACTAATAAAATTTATTTTTTCCGAAATTGAGTTACTTTGTGGGAAATAAGTTTTTCCACACATAACAGACTCTAAGCTCTTTGGAGAATTTCAAAGATGTCTAAAAATGACACCTATTTTAAATAGCTCATACTGTATTTCATTATGTAAGAGCTATCAAGTACTTCCATGAAGTTGGATTCCCCTTTGTAGGCTATGAATATGTTTTTTTTAAAGCATTGTTAATAAAGAATCTACTTCATCCTATAGCATAGCACAAGATATGAAGTCTGGAAGAGATATTAGAGAGAGTAAGGAGATCAGAGAGATGTCATATAGCTACCAAAATAGAAGTATATCACCAGTAAGCCACAGCCTCATGGTGATACAAAGATTAATACAAATGTGTAAATTTAAGGTATAAGAATTAGTCGGTAAGAAGCCTGAGGTAAAAGACCAAGCAGTACTGTAACTGATAAAGTTTATGTGTGATTATTTGGATCTGGGTAGCTGGAAAAGAAAGTGTAGCCTCCATTTACAAAACGGCATCCACATAAGACCTAAAAAGTGGCTTAAAAGGCAGGGTGATTCTAGACCAACCACAAAAGGAGTCAATTGCAGCTTCTTTGTTGCCACAGTTTTTTTTTTTCTAATAGGCTCTGTTTGCTGGCAGCAAGTAGAGGCTCAACTTCTTTAAGAGCCAGTATCCTGATTTATATGAGAGAATGCCAGGAACAGCTCTGGCTCTTTTGGGTCATAGTGCTACAGAGTGCTTGAATGGGATTTGTGAGCAGTGTGTAACAATTTGCTCGATAGAAACACAGAAACGCTGCATCCCTGAACCTTTGGTGGTGAGCATGGTTCACAGAGGTGGTGAATATGCCCCACCATGTTGGGTGGGCTAGAGCAAATAAGCAGGGCATGGAGTTAGTCCTTGTCACGCCCACTTAGCATTTCTTACACAGTCCCTCCTGGTCAGAAAATGATTACAAATATGCAGTAATGACAGACTCAGACAAAGATAAACCTCTAAACAGTTCTCAGAATGTTTTAAAATGTGCAAAGTCTTGGCGGAGAAAAAAAAAGAGTAAAAACAATTATAAAAAGAAGTAGAATCTTAAAGAAATAGTAAAAGTAATATAAAAGAATACAAATAGTCATAGGATAAAGGAGTAAATAAAAAGGCACATAAAGATGCAAAATGCACAGAGAGCCTGAATTATGTGTATTATTATGGTTTTTTTTTAAGTTTTTGACTGAAGAGAGACATGTTTTTCCCTAGAAACTGCTAAGCTAAACTAACATATATTTTAAAAGTATCTTAACTTCAAAATTAGGGTCTAAGTTAATGTTACTTTGGAAAAGAGCTTCGGCTTTTGTTTCTACAGAGAATGATAACCTGTGGATTGCTTCCAATCTAATGAGGTTTGATGTAATAAGACCTCCTGAAGGTCTCAGTGAACTCTTAAATATACTTCACCCAAGAAACAGCAGGAAGCATATTGGAGAAAACTACACCTGAATTTACAAAGTAATTGTTTATAAATTTTTGTTTTTGTTTAAAGGGATTTGATTAAAAATGGTTAATGTTCACAGTCAATTTCTAAAATAAAAATTAAGGGATATATGATAAAGGGACAAACCCATTGGTATGGAATTTCATCTATTGATACAAATTTAAGGTTGATTTTGTTATACTGTGTATATATATATATATATATACATATGTGTCTGAGTATGTATATATATTTCTACTCTTGTTTAAGGTATTGTTTTTATGTCTGTGTAGATCATTTAAATGTAATATCTAGTATAAATTTGTAGATTAATAAGTATTCATTTGTCATAGTTAATTAGGTTCTTTAGATATAGTGATATATTTCAGTTAGATAATCATCAATACCTTAAAGACCTACAAAATATGACATTTAAAATGTCTTAAGATCTTAGACTTTTTTCAACAATGAAACATGTCTGCTCCTGGCAGCACAAAGTACTTAAAGATGAAGATGTGCATTGGAGTGACTCCTTATGGAGTTTGCTATCCATTTGGGCAAGAAAAAGCCTTTACCTGGACTGCGTGATGGTATGCTATATGAAATAGGTATGCAGGATCCACAAGAAAGTGAATGCTGAACTTCCCAAAAGAAAGCATGGCCTTTCAGAGTTCTTGCTTCATGAAAGAGTCTGTCAGACATTCTATAGGACATTAAGAAAGTGACTGACAACCTGACAAAACAGGTGAAACACATCTTCAAATTTGCTGTTTCCTGCAAAAGCCTGCAAGATACTCTGGGGCCACAGACTGCAGATGGATGCCCTAACACTTCAAAAGAACTTTGGGTGACTGTCCAGTCAGTGAGATGTTTCTGTCAATTTAGAATTTTGGAAGTTGCTTACAATTCATTTATGTTTACTTAGGTAATATTATAGCATTCTGGAGTCTTTGAAGAATTGAACACAGATAGTTATAGTGATAGTTTTCCTTAGTTGTGGTAAAAGATTAATTAGATATGAAACTTTAGACTCACAAACATAGGATAGATGATGTAATAGGGGACTGCTCCTTGATTCCTGACTTCCCAAGACCCAAATAATAATACAGAACCTATATTAATTACAAAACTCCCTGGCCTATTAGCTCAGGTTCCTTATTAAGTAATTATACCTTACATCTTAAATTAGCTCATTTCTGTTAATTTGTGTATCATCATGAGGTTGTGGTCTATCAGCAAGATCCCAGCAGTGGCATCTTTCTTCTTTGGCAGCTACATGACAGCTACTTTACTCTGCCTACTTTCTCTCCCTCTGTAATTCAGATTTTCCACCTGGTTCCCCTCTGCAAACTCATTGGATGAAACAGCTTTATTCATTAAACAATGGTACCTTATGTAAATGTGTTGATTTTATTGACTAGTGTAAAAAGCTGTTTGGGCCAATGGCTGAGCAGAGTAAAGCAAGGTGGGAAATCAGAACAGAGAGAGAGTAGGCAGAGTCAGAGAGATACCATGTAGCTAATGAAGGAGATAGACACCACATAGAATCTTACCAGTAGGCCACAGATTCATGACAATACATGGATTAATATAAATGGATTAATTCAAGATATAAGAGTTAGCAAGGAATATGACTATTCTTTTGGCCCCAACAGCTTTGTTCATCAAATAATAAAAGCAAGACAAACACCAATGGACATTCCATATCAAGAGGATAGAATAATTTCCTTAACTTGTCACAAATAAATGGACTAAATATTTTTAAAATAATTCTTGCTTAATAACTGTTTAATATGTATTTTACTATGTTAAAGTTTAAACCTTTATTTTTATTTAGACAGAAAAGCAGAGATGATGTGTGATTCCCCTCTGTATGCTATGAATATATGTTATTACCATTGGATAATGAAGAAGCTGTTTCAACATATAGCATGGCACAATATAGCCAGGCTGTAAGAGAAAAATAAAGAGAATGGGTGGAGTCAGAGAGATGCCATGTAGCTCCCAGTAGAAGAACACATGAGAATCTTATCAGTAGGCCAAAGTTTCATGGCCAAACATAGTTTAATAGAAATGGTTTAATTTATATGTAAGAGTTAGTTAATAAGAATCCTGAGGTAATAGGACAAGCAGTATTTTAATGAATATAGTTTCTGTCTAATAATATGGGTCTGGGTGGCAAGGAATGAAAGAATAGTTTCCTTCTACACTTCCACGTCTTTTTTCTAAGTATTTGACTAAAGTATGTCAATATAATATTAAAATACTGCAGATCCGGACTGGTAAGTCCATTTCAGCCTGGCCATACAGGGGCCCGGGGAGGACACTAGAGACACCCCAATCCCTGAAACTTCCTGGCCCCGCAGAGGGCTCTCCCACTCTACTGGCCCTTTTCTTTATTCAACTTAGCTTCCCCCCCAAGAACCCCCTTCCTTCAGCGGGCTGGGTTCTGGGGGAATAATTGGTGGAGAGTGACAGCCTGCAGGAGTGCCTTTGTGTGGAGCGGGTTTCCTCTTCCAAGCTGGACCTTTTGACTCAGCCTGCAAGCAGATTTAGCCAGAACCTGCTGAGCCATCCAGACCATGTCTGCTGATCCATCCGGACTGCCTGCAAGCCGACTTATCCAGCACATGCCTATCTATCCAGATGGCAACAGCCCTGAGCCAGTGCCTGCAGAGCCATGCAGAGCCATCCAGACTGGAAGTGACCCCTATCAAGTAGCAGTTGATTCTTCCGGAGCAGAAAGAGATGGGCAAGCGCCACTCCAAAAATTTTTCCAACAACCTGAAAGGCAACATGATAACACCAGAGCCCAGCAATTATGCAACAGGAAGATCTGAGCAAACCAATCCAGAAGAAGAAGAAGAAATTGACCTTAAATGTTATATTATGAAAGTGATAGAGTTCATAAAAGAGCAGGTAAAAAAAAAACTCCTTTAAAGAGAGAAATGACAGGACTAACAAAGAGTTAGAAGAAATGAAAAAATATCTGAAAGATACCCTAGAAAACCAAGGAAAATCAATCAAACAGGTACAGGAAACAGTTCAAGACTTGAAAACTGAAATGGAGGCAATGAAGAAAACACAAACTGAGAGATGGCTGGATATGGAAAAGCTTGATAAATGAATGGGAAATACAGAGACAAGTTTAACCAACAGAATTCAAGAGATGGAAGAAAGAA
>JAQHUG010000319.1:1195470-1207640 GCA_028555095.1 Dicrostonyx torquatus
TCTCCTCGCTGTCTCCGTCTGCGTTGGTCTCTTGGAGTTCCTCGTTGCTTCTTGGTCTCCTCGTGGTCGGTCTGCGGCTTTCTCAGGGTTCCTCCTCGTGGTCGCAGTCTGCGGCTTTCTCAGGGTTCGTCCTCGTGGTCGCAGTCTCTGGCTTTCTCGGGATTCAGTCGTTTGCCACACGTTGCGGCGCCATTATGTAAGGGCCCGTCGCCCTAACATAGAAGTTTATATATATTGCTCCTCATAGCTATACATACCTGAAACTATATTATGTCAATATAGTGAATAATACCATTATAAGTTTGTTAAGTAATATTTGCTGAATAACAATTTAACATTGAAATTTTGAGCTACAAAACTTAGCCAAAATTAAAGATCAAAAGATCTTTACATGCCTAAATATAAACAATGTAAACATACAATCACCATGGCTTGATAAACCTTGTTCCTTAACTGTCTAGTTCTACAAGGAATTCTATAATATATGTAGGCATTTGAGACAGGAATGATATTTAGCAAGGAAAGGGAAAAAAAACAAGAAGTCATCAAACGAAAAGAAACATTTAGTTAAGAAAACAAGGATGAGTAAATGAATAAGATGTTCCTTGTTGGGCTATATTAATATATGTGTATATAACGGAGATTAAAATAGGAAGATTCATAATATAAGGAATGTAAAATTAAATATGCTTTATAGCTATAATATAGTAGACATAATAGTTAATAGTGATCTGTAATTTTTTGTACACTGTATAAAATAATAATCTCAAAAGTTTAAGTCTTTAAACTCATAAAAGAAAACTTACTTTTTTTTGTTGTTGTTGAAGTCATTATGTAGTAGTATTTTTCATGCATTATTCAATTTTTGTGGTGGTACATATATAAAGAAACCCAAAGTAATGACATTGGTTACCTAAAAAAGTTATATAAAAATTATTATATAATATATACCATCATATAGAAACTGAAAATATAATCTTCTTTATGTATTTCTTACAATTTGTTTTTAATACTGCTTTCTAGACAACATTTTGTAATATTTATATACATACAAGATAATTTGTTGAAAACTCTTCGAGAAAAGACTACTAATTCAACAAATTGGGCTGGTTAAACTGGTTAAGTATATACAGAAGTACAAAAATAAAACTTCAAATCTTATTCTGCACAAAAACTCAACTCCAAGTAAATTAAGGACCTTCACATAAAACCAAATACCCTGAATCTGATACAGAAAAAGTAGCTGTATGTTTGAACTTCCTGCAGCAGGTCCTTGGTGACATAAGCTGGTATAAGAGGGTCCTTCTGTATTTCTGTGCTTTCATTGGTTGAATAAAGAAACTGCCTTGTAGTTTTTGATAGGGCAGCCCTTAGGTGGGTGGAGTAGGCAGAACAGAAGGCTGGGAAGAAGAGAAGTGTGCAGATGCCATGATGCTCCTACCCGAGATGCACATAGATTAGACTCATGCTGGTAACCCATGACTCGTGGTGATACACAGATTACTAAATATGGGTTAGACTAATATGTATAAGAGGATAAAACTAATGGGTCAGGCAGTAATTAAATTAATACAATTTCCATGTGTTATTTCAGGCATAAGCTAGTCGTGCAGCTGGGAGCCAGGCGAGACAGAACAAAAGAGCCTACACTCCTCTCAGGTGCGGCAAGACACAGCCCTCTGCACCTCTTAATACAGTAAGCATATAAACAAACACTTTATAAAGAGAACTCATTAAAGTGATAAAGTTCCTATATCAAAAAGGACACTGAAATTCAAGTAACATACAATACTGAAAGTTAGCTTTAACATCTCATATAAGATTTCCATCTAGAATATACTTTTTAAAAAGCTAAAAAAATAAAAATCAAGGAAACAATTAAATTAAAAATCTATCATGAGACTAAACAGAGTTTTCAAATAATGAAATACAAATCACTAAGAAACATTTTAAAACTATCAGACATCCTTAGCCATGATGGGAATACAAAATAAAATGATTTTGAGGGTTCTTCAAATCCCGATCAGAATAGTAATAATCTCAAAACCCAATCAGAGCAGATGCTAGAGAAGATAAGAGACGAAAATAAACACTTATTCACAATTTTGGCAAAGTAAACACACAGAGTCAATATGGCAAACAGTCAGCAGCATCTTTAGAAAACTAGAAATATGTAGCACATTTTCAGCATATATCACTTTTAGGCAATTACATAAAGAACTAAAGAACAACTGCAAAGACAGCTGCTAATCTAGGTTTATTCCTGCTCTTCTTATTGTTAGAAAATTAAAAAAGACAGAAGTCCATCAACTGATGAATGGAAAAAATTGTGGTACATTTAACTGTTAATTCAAATGAAATTAACATATATATATATATATATATATATATATATATATATATATATGTTGGAATAAGTCATTCTGAGTGAGATAACTGACACAAAAAGACAAATAACACGTTTTTCTCTTATGTGTGAATGTTAGCTATGAATGTATATGTATGACTATCT
Source organism: Dicrostonyx torquatus (assembly GCA_028555095.1). Taxonomy (NCBI): domain Eukaryota; kingdom Metazoa; phylum Chordata; class Mammalia; order Rodentia; family Cricetidae; genus Dicrostonyx; species Dicrostonyx torquatus. Next base: position 1,197,983 of record JAQHUG010000319.1, read on the forward strand.
AATTTGAAATTCCCATAGATGTCAAGAAATGAGTATGAAATCATAGATTTACAGTTTTCAAGTGAGGAGAGATAGAATGGAATGAAGAAGAACCCCCCAGTAAGGGTTAGAAGATATGAAGGATGTGAGAGCATCATAGAGGAAGGAATAAAGGGAGAGATAACTAACACTGAAGACATTCCTAAAAGTCATATGTAAACCTAATACTGTGGAAGCTGCTTAAGTATGTGCAAACACACACACACACACACACACACACACACACATGCGTTTAAAGGCAGTTAAGCTATAGCTGAGTGACAATAACCCTACTAGACACAAGGTATCATATACAATACACAGTGAATGCAATGAATAACTTCTTTTTAAGGTGATGGTCAGAAAAGACCCATTAACTTACAAGCATACAGGAAATTTCCAGTGTTTCTGTTTACCTTTCAGAACTTGATAATACAATTCTATTACTGAAAACAAATAACACTTGAGTCTTAGAACATGGGGAGTTATGTTGAAATTGAACTAGTAACTTTAACTCTATCAGACAGCTATCACAGTAAAAGCACTCAATAGACATGACAATTGAGAAGAAAAACAACAACCAATCTCATTGAACTGTAAACCTAGGCAGCTATAATAGTAACTGGCCTGGAAATATATGCCCATTGATGTTATATTAGTCTGAATATTAGGTTTTAATCAACCACTTTCTTATTGAACTTATAGCCCATTCCACAAGGTGAAACTGATATATGACACCATAATTGGGCCATAAGAATATCTATTGACAAACAAGTCATGCATACGAGCACAAACACACATATGAACACACACACACACGTTTTCAATTCATTGATTGTCCAGTGGGTGCACACACATCCAAGAGCAATGGAAAGTTCAAATTTGATTCTATGGTTTTGATAAAGAGGGAAAACAAACCTGGGTATAACTGGAGCAAGTTAGAAGCAGGGATTATTGTATATGAAAATATATTTCACTGAATCCTCAAAGATCTAATACTTTGTTAAAAGTTTAAAAACACATAAGAAACGACACAAACATTGAAGCCCAATCATTGAATCCATAAAAACACTTGTGCATATATGTACCCAAACTTTTATTTCTTATATAAGAACTTAATGTGTATGAGGTCAGATTACTCTTCTCACATTATCTGAAGCCATATATGCAACATAGAGTTAAAATAATATCTATTGACAAACAAAAAAACATTCTTTGTGAAAATATATTTTAGAATTAAATGTACATATGCATCTAAACATATATAATGCATACATAATATGTAAAAGGGAATATTATCGGGGACCATCACCCCAACATAGAAACTGGTGCTTTTCCCTAAATGTATTCTCGGAGGCACGTGGAAGAAAAAGACTCTTCCATACCATCATCGTTTAAAGGCAGCTCGAGACTTCTTCTGTCCTTTACAGCATGACCTTGCCTTTATTTTTCTCCCCCAAGCTCTGCCCAAACCTGAATTGCTTCTCCACCCTCAGGAATTCTCTATTCACATTCCTTTTCCGGGGGACACCACACCTTTCATCTATACACTTGCATATCTCATCAGCTTTGGAGCCAGCAACTCCTTCCTGGGCAATCTACATGTAAAAAGGAAGGCTGGAGCCAAGCCGGTACCTTTTGTCTTTCTAAGTTGCTAGCTTTCCAGCTACCAAGGTATTCAAGCCATGGCCGTGCCAGGCTGGCGGATGTCAGAGCCCACAGAATATAATTGTATAAATTTTTATGAATGCCTTATTATAATATAAAATCATATATGTAAAGTGACAAAATTCATTCTTAGATAGACTGGTTAAATTTACTTTGGTTGTTATTGCTTTACTATAAATGATAGCACCAGGATCTCTTCTTTACAAAATCTGTTCTACATCTTTAGATTTAAGTTTCTTGTGATCTTTAATTGCTTTAATTTATTTTTTAAATATATTTTCTACACACACCAGCAAGCTTGATAATAGGGATTGAATGATTATGGCTGGATAAGGCTTAATGATAAAAGAAAAAGAATTGAAACAAATAACAAATTCCTACTTCTTCAACAGTGTCAAGAGCAATGGCAACACCATCGTTTTATCTGGATTGTGTAAGTTTTGCCACACATATCTCCTTTATCTAGCAAATATGAGGCAGAATATTTAATACAAATAATTTCTTTCCTATATTCTCCATTTACTTCTATCTCTAGATTTATAGATTTTTTTTTAATTTCAACCTGTATCTTAATAAGAAAGTCAATAATATCTAGTTCCAGAACTGCAGGTGGAGGCTGCTCATTCATTTCCTGGCCACCTAGACTGAAATAATCATACAGAAACTCTATGATTATGACGCTGCTTGGCCTATTAGCTCACACTTTTTATTGGATAGCTCTTATATCTTAAGTAAACACATTTCTATTAATCTGTGTATCTCCATGTGGTTGTGGCCTATCAGTAAGTTTCTGACCAGTGTCTGGTGTCTGTGTCCTGTGGAAGTTACATGGCATCTCTCTGAATTCACATACTCTCTCCTCCTCATTCTGCTTGGGATTTCCTTCTTGCCCTGTTCTGCATTGAAATTGACCAAAACAGCTTTTTTATTAACCAGTGGTATTTACAGCATACAGAGGAGAATCTCCCATCATAGAACATTTTCACCAAATGCTGCAGGAGCTCCTTCTGCTCCTTCAGCCAATAGCCTTTAAGATACCAGTCCACTTGGGCGTGGTCTCTTTGGCTTGACAAAGTAGTGGTAGCCCTGTGCTCCCTCTCTTGCTTTGGATTCAGCTTCTGGGCACCAGACACTTTTCCTGGTTGTACAGAGGGCTTTTGTTGTGGACAGTGATCTGTAAGTTTCTCCTTTAAATACATAACCCTCATATTAATACTAATTCCAAACTAGTTTGGGATTGTTTTGTGAATTACCTGTTTTTAAACCACAGAATATTCAATTACATTGTGAAATATTCAATAACACTGTGAATCTTGAGGTTGCATTTTGTATTAATGAAATAAAACAAATCTTGGATAAAGGATAAAGAGAAGAATTCAGCAACTAGTTTACAGAAAGTAATCCTAGAGAGATAGAGTCTGGAAGATGGACATACATGAATTCATAGAGAGGAAGTTTGAGTATAGCAGTCTTTTTTTTTGTAGAATAAAAGGATGTCTTTGGCGACACCCTAGCAAAGAGAAGTGAGCTAGGTAATCCTCAGTTTCTTCAAGCTAGCATACTTTCACTCCAATTACAGACTCCTGAGTCCTTTTAACAAATATTATGATAGAGACTTGCTTAAAATGTACATTGGTGTCAGAGGAAGGAGGTGGATCTGGACAGGACAAAATGTTCCACAGGGCCACTGCCTGGAAAGTGGGCCATTAACTGCAATTACAATAATGCTACAATTACTGACTGAACCCTCCGTAAATTCATGGAAAAACAAACAAGCAAACTCTAACGAACTCCCCCAAACCAGTCAGAAATTACTATCCATTCTGTAACTTTCTAGCCCCCAAAATCAACAATCCACTTTGTCTCTCTATGGAGTTTCCTATTTTTTAAATTCTATGTAAATATGTTCACATGTTATGTTGTCTCAGAATGACTCCTTTTGTTTAGCATCATACTTTATTCCTTTTTTTCAACATAATATTTTATTAATTATTTGGGAATTTAATACAATGCTCCCCAATTATACTCACTTCCCATATCTTCCAGATTCACCACCATCCCGCCCTTGCATACGCTCTCATTCAAATATAGCCAAAACAAATGAAACAAAACAAAAATTCCAGCAGTACAATTTGTTTTGTTTGTATACTAGTTGGAGCATGGACACATTCCTAATGGTCAGCCCTAAAGGAAACTGAGACTTTCCCCCAAAATCCAATTTTTATCCCAACCCTGTGAGAAGCCATCAGCTGTGAAGAGCAACACTTATGTATCTTTATCACAATTTTATTGGCTCTCTTCAACAGCTTCCTCTCTGGAATATTTCTTTCTTTTTTGTGGGGGTGGGTTGTCAAACATGTCTTCAGTGTCTCTCATTGTCACAGCAAAGGAATTTTCCTTGCCCCTAACAGCTGCTACCAGCAAGGATCACAGACATCATTCTGCTGGATATCAATCTGGCTTCTAATATTTTTTTCTTCAAAAAGTTTTTCACAAAATGAATTTTTACATATTCCCACATTTCAAACTCCTCACAGATACTCACTCTCCACTTCCTTATTTACCAAGTTCATATTCTTTCTCTTTTTCAAGAAAAAAATTCAGGGAAAATTAAAAGCAATAATTAAAAGAGACAACATGAAAAAAGAAAGTAAATCAATAAGACAAAAGTACCAAATCAAAATAAAACAGAACAGCACTCACACACACACACACACACACACACACACACACACACTCACACATACACACACACACATACACACACAAAAACGTGTGGTTTATGTTGGCCAAATACTTGTGAACATGGAACAGTCCTTGGGAATGCTGACTGCACTCCATTGAAGAAAATCTACTAGTAGGTACCAACCACATATAGTTTCTTGGTTAGGGATGGAAATTTGTGCCCACTTTATTTTCACTGCTTGGATTTTGTTTGATTTGAGTCTGTGTGTTGCAAGAAATGGGTCACTTGTTCATACAGACTGTCTGGCTAGCTTACACCAAAATTAGTCACACAGAAACTGTATTAATTAAATCACTGCTTAGGCCATTAGCTCCAGCTTCTTATTGACTAACTCTTACATCTTAATTTAACTCATTTCTATTAATCTGTTTATCACCATGAGATTGTGGCCTTCCAGCAAATTTCCAGAATCTCTACATCCAGCAGCAAATGCATTGCATCTCCCCTAATCTGTTTTCTTCCTCCCAGAATTCAGTTCTGTCTTTCCTGTCTACCTAAGTTCTGTCTTTTATCAATAGGCAAAGGCAGTTTCTTTATTCACTAATTGTAATCACCACACACAGAGGTGACTCCCACATCACCTCCTCTTTTCTGTTTAAATAAAAAGCAAGGTTTTAACTTTAACATAATAAAATTGGATATAATAAAGCAGGTACCAAGAAAGAATTACAGCTACAATATTTTTATTTATATTAGCTTTTATCATAACTAAGGAAAATTATAACTATAACTATAAATTCTTCAACATCATCAAAACTCCAGAAGGATATAATATTGCCTAAGTTAACAGGAAGTGCATTACAAGCAACTTCCAAAATTTAAGAATTGACAGAGAAGCCGGGTGGTGGAGGCACACGCCTTTAATCCCAGCACTCTGGAGGCAGAGGCAGGCAGATCTTTGTGAGTTCGAGACCAGCCTGGTCTACAAGGGCTAGTTCCAGGACAGGCTCCAAAGCCACAGAGAAACCCTGTCTTGAAAAACCAAAAAAAAAAAAAAAATAGAATTGACAGAGACATCTTGCTACCTGGACAGTCACCCACAGTTCTGCACCATTTGAGCATCCATCTTCAGCCTACAAGCCCATACTATCCAGCAGACTTTTTCATGAAGGAGGAAATTCCAAAGACATGTCTGCCTTTATTGGAAGATTGCCAGTCAATTTTTTCTGTATCCTGCAGAATGTCTCACAGACAGTTTCATGAAGCATTAACTCCGAAGGACCACCTCAACTTTAGGGAAGTTTAGCAGTCATTTCTCTGTCGATCCTGCATGTACAGGTAAGCATTTCAGGCAAGAGCAGTTTCTTGCCCAAATGGCTAATGAGGCTCTTTGATACCCAGCTTCGAAGGAGCATCCTCTTTGAAGTAATTGGAGCTGCCAGGAGAAGATGTGTCTCATTGTCATGAAATGTCCTAAGTTATTTAAATATTTTAAATGCCATATTCTGAAGGTCTCTGAAAGATTTGAAGAATACATATCTAACTAAAATACATCTCTGTACATCTAGAAAATCTAAGTAACGAATATAAGCTTGACTATTATAATGATTATCTATTAACTTATTTTTCTTAATTATACATTACGTTTTTAAATGAGCTACACAAATTCAATACCTTAATCAAGATCAGAAATACATATACATATAACAAAATTGATCTTAAATTTGTATCAATAAACCAAGTTCTATATCAATCCATTTTATTCATATCTATATCATATCTGCCTTTAAATATAAACATTTATAGAAAATATTTGGGAATATGGGCTTAATTTTTTCCCTCCAAACTGTTTCTTGCAGTTCATTGGGTGAAGTAATTTTTTGAGAGCATTTTTGGGGTGTTCACAGAGACCTTTTAGGGGACCTTGGTCCTTCAAACCTTATTAACCTGAAAGGAATCCACAGTTTCTCATTCTTTTGTGGAAACAAAGAAGATCCTCTTTTCCAAAGCACCAAATCCAACACTCAAATTCTGAAGTCAAGATACCTTTATAATATACATTCTGGTTTAGCTTGGAAGCCTGATAGAGTGAAATGTCTCTCTGTATTTAGCTCATTTACAATAAAAAACTCAAAGATAACATAATAATATACATAATCCATATTCTCTGTGAATGTTTTATTGTTACATGGCATATTTTTCTTTATTCCTTTTAACTGATGACTGTCTGTACTCTGTCTCTTCAAAGACTTCACCACCCTTTTTTAAAGCAGTAACTTTATTTTATGACTCTCTATACTCTTTGTCTTCTCTCTTCCATGCCTATGTACAGTTATCCAATGCTATGTCTCATTTGGATTAGTTTTTATTGCATTTTGTAATTATTTTCTGACCAGAAGCATTTTTAAAAAAGTGTTTAAGAGCTTCTTAATACTTAATCTGCATTATTACTAGGTCAAATATGGTAAATCACTGCTGGCTCTGCACAGCCCTGCATGGTGGAGCCACTTGTGCCTCTGAGCTGTGGGCACCACCCCAGTTTCGGGCACTCAGCTGGTCTACTTTGGCACCAAGCAAGCTGTAACACTTTGCTAACAAACCCCATTCAAATGTTCTGTCTCCTGAAAGAGACAGAGGTCATGCTAGTGGCAGAGCCCAGAAAGACAACATTTAAAAACTGCCACTATTTTTTTTGCTGTAGCTGAGTCAGGAAAACCTCTCTTAAAGGAGGTTCAGCACAATGTCAGCAATCAGCAAGAAGCTGTGTTAAACTCTGTATTTATTCTCTAGAATTCTTTTTAAAACCCTCTCATTTTTTTTTAATTTAGTAGGCCACATGGGCACCAATCTATAGAAAGAGGGCCTGCTTGTTCATCCTAGCTGCCCAGAATTGAAATAATCACACAAAACTGTATTAATTAAATCACTACTTGGGTCATTAGCTGTAGCTTTGTATTGACTAACTCTTACATCTTAATTTAAGCCATTTCTATTAATCTTTATATCACCACAAAGTCATGGGCTATCAGCAAAGTTTGAGCACGTCTATCTCTGGCCATGGATCCATGGCATCTCCCCAACTCTTCCTTCTTATAGTTATGTCTCCCTTGCCTACCTATGTTCTGTCTCCTATAAACAGGCCAAGGTAGTTTCTTTATTCATTAATGGTAATCACATCCCACAGAGTGGACTCCCACATCACCTGTACTTGTTTTGTCTCTCCTGTCACAGTCAGCAATGGGGAATTATCATCAGCACTGGAAATCGTCTTTGGATAATGGAGGTGGGCAGTATATAGGAAATTTGCTAAATTATTTAATAAAACCTAACAATTCTGGAACTAGAACTTATACTTGGTGAAGTCTAATACGTAGTTGAGGCATTATCTCCTGCATTATATATTGATTGACTCCATTTAAATTTTTTTTTATTTTACATACTTCTACAGTATAAGATTTCTAAGTGGTGTTTAACGTTTTTATACCAAGTACTTGGAAGCAGCCTAGATTTCTGTCAATTGGTGAATGGATAATAAAATTATTGAGCTATTAAGAAAAATGAAACTATAAAATTTCTTGGTAAATGGATTAATCTAGAAATAATCATCTTGAAAAAAGTAGCCCAGATTCAGAGGCACAAGCATTGTTAGTTTTCTTGTCTGTGGATATTAATTTTTATACTTGGGATAGGTATAATTAATTTAGAATAACCACAAAGGATATGTAACTTGGAAGCAGCAGGAAAGAGTTCAAATTAGAAGGCAGACGGATTAAATGTCATTTTTCAAAGAACAGAGCTTGGAATCTGAAACAGTAGTGAAGTATGTGCAGTGCAATAGGAGGTTAGTGTAAAGGAGGAACTATGAGAAGGGAAGGTTAATTAACCCTAAAGGCTTTTGTTAATCTCTATAGATAACTACCAACAGTTGAAGAAGTATATGTGCATATATATATATATGTATATATATATATATATATATATACATTTAATACACATGTGTGTGTATATCTATATATGTACATGTATGTGTGATTTAGATGAAGTTAATATATGAAAAGGTAACAGTGATACTAGTTACATAATTCTACCAGGTGAAGCACCAGTACCAGGAAAGGTTAAATTTTATTGGTTTTGGTCAAGTGTTTCTGTAGAGTGCTACCTATATACACACAAACTGATAAGCTAATGTCAGTCCATTTGCTACCCTCTACCATATTAGTAAGGCCCTACACCTGAAGATATCTCTTATTCATGTATGCTAGGTTTCCTTTTGGGCAACCAACTGGCAGAAGGCTTCTTATTAGTTAATGCTCAACTTTATCTCATGTTTGTCCGACTAACTCTTATAAATTAACCTGTTTCTCTTCATCTACATTTGTCTCAGGATTTTTACCTTTCTTTCTTTTTGAATATCTTACTGTCACTGATTCTTGTGTTTGCCTGGCTGATGACTGCCTGAGTTCTGCCCCATGTGATCCTTCTCATTCTCTCTCAATCTCTTCTCTTTCTCTTTTGAGCCTAGATTTCTCCTACTACTTAGTTTCTCTGCCTTCTACTCCTAGCTATCTCTCTCTTGCCAAGCTATTGTTCATTCAGCTTTTTACTAAATTAATCTTGTTTCTTATTCAGACAAGATAAAACCGCAACACATTTTTTTATAATTAAACAAATGCAAAATAAATAAATTCATCACATCTTTACATCACTAACATAGGCATCATAAACAAATGTAACATACCTTTACTTAGTTATGTAATATTTGACAACATAAACAAATGTAGCACATCTTTACATAGTTAAACATTTTTCCAACATTGTCCAATTTTGTCTCAATAAAATTGAAGAGTTTTCACTTTAATATGTTGAAATTATATACAATCAGAACAGCTTTGTAATAATTACACTTACAATATTCTGCCATTAGCATTTGGAAAATTCATGGGAATCAATTTATTTTCTATCCTATCTTGATAACTCTAAATCTCTATACCCAATTTACCTTCTATCAGAAGTAAGGAAGACTGTATCTATAACTCTCTCGTCTTCAACTCTATCAAAGACCCCAGAAGAATATACTAGTACCTGAATAAACAGAAAGTGTACCAAAATTTTAGAAATGACAGACATCTTGCTTCCTGAACAGAAGGAGGAAGAAGATGAGCAAGGACATCAGGACGGATCCCACAGAAAGAACGTCGCCCCCATGACAGCTGGAAGTAATTCTAGAGGACGACGTCCCCTCTCCCAGTACAGATAGCACTTGGATTTAGGGACATCATTTAAGGG